>OY740787.1:2511116-2523616 GCA_963514005.1 Raja brachyura
GCTTGAACACGGAGAAAATGCGGCCTCTAGTTGCCAGGGGAGGTAGTTGAGGCAGGAACTATCACAGCATTTAAAGGGCACTTGCGCAGGTACATGGGTAGGAAAGGGTGAGGATGTGGGCCTAACGCAGGCAAATGGGACTAGTTTAGATGGGCTATCTTGGCCGGCATGGATGAGTTGGGCCGAAGGGCCTGTTTCCATACTGTTCTAAGGGGACAGAAGTTTAGGGGTAACATGCGGGGGAACTTCTTTACTCAGAGAGTGGTGGCTGTGTGGAATGATCTTCCAGCAGAAGTGGTGGGGGCAGGATCGATTTTAACATTTAAAAGTAAAGTGGATAGGTATATGGACGGGAAGGGAATGGAGGGGTATGGTCTGAGTGCAGGTAGATGGGACTAGGGGAAAATAAATGGTCGGCACGGACTGGAAGGGCCGAGAAGGCCTGTTTCCGTGCTGTAATTGTTATATGGTTATATGTACGACATTGGGGTCTTTCCTGTAAATTTGGATCAGTTCCTCTCCCATCGGGCAAGAGGTACAGAAGTGTGAAAACGAACACACACACACCTCCAGATTCAGGGACAGTTTCTTCCCGGCTGTTATCCGGCAACTGAACCGTCCTCTCACCAACTAGAGAGCGGTCCTGACCTCCCATCCACCTCGTTGGAGATCCTGGGACTATCTTTAATGGAACATTATCTTGCTCTAAACGTTATTCCCTTTACACTGTGGAGGCCGTGTTTTTTTCTCTGACTGGGTAGCACATAACAAAAAGCTTTTCATGGTACCTCAGTACACGTGGCAAAAACTAGACTGCTCCCTGAACATGAGACGAATAGACAATGGACAGCAGGAGTAGGCCATTCGGCCCTTCAAGCCTGCACCGCCATTCAATGTGATCATGGCTGATCATCCAACTCAGTATCCCGTACCTGCCTTCTCTCCGTACCCCCTGATCCCTTTAGCCACAAGGGCCACATCTAACTCCTTCTTAAATATAGCCAATGAACTGGCTTCAACTACCCTCTGTGGCAGAGAGTTCCAGAGACCCACCACTCTCTGTGTGAAAAATGTTTTCCTCATCTCGGTCCTAAAGGCTGATCATCCCCAATCAGTGCGCCGTTCCTGCCTTCTCCCCATATCCCCTGACTCCGCTATCTTTAAGACCACTATCTAGCTCTCTCTTGAAAGCATCCAGAGAACCGGCCTCCACCGCCCTCTGAGGCAGAGAATTCCACAGACTCACAACTCTCCGTGTGAAAAAGTGTTTCCTCGTCTCTTTAGCTTGTAGCTAAAGCGTCGGGAATCCAGATATTCCAGGTGTAATAAAAAGGAACTGTGGATGTTGGTTTATAAAGAAGGGTCCCGACCCGATACGTCACCTATCCATGTTCTCCACAGATGCTGCCTGACCCGCTGAGTTACTCCAGCCCTCTGTGAAACGTCACCTATCCATGTTCTCCACAGATGCTGCCTGACCCGCTGAGTTACTCCAGCACTCTGTGAAACGTCACCTATCCATGTTCTCCACAGATGCTGCCTGACCCGCTGAGTTACTCCAGCACTCTGTGAAACGTCACCTATCCATGTTCTCCACAGATGCTGCCTGACCCGCTGAGTTACTCCAGCACTCTGTGAAACGTCACCTATCCATGGTCTCCACAGATGCTGCCTGACTCACTGAGTTACTCCAGCACTCTGTGAAACGTCACCTATCCATGTTCTCCACAGATGCTGCCTGACCCGCTGAGATACTCCAGCACTCTGTGAAACGTCACCTATCCATGTTCTCCACAGACGCTGCCTGACCCGCTGAGTTACTCCAGCATTCTGTGTCTATCTCGTCATTCCAGAAAAAGTGTTTCCTCGACTCCGTTCTGAATGGCTTACCCCTTATTCATAGTTCTGGACTCCCCCCAACATTGGGAACATGTTTCCTGCCTCTAGCGTGTCTAAACCCTTAATAATCTTACATGTTTCAATAAGATCCCCTCTCATCCTTCTAAACTCCAGAGTGTACAAGCCCAGCCGCTCCATTCCCTCAGCATATGACAGTCCCGCCATCCCGGGAATTAACCTGGTGAACCTACGCTGCACTCCCTCAATAGCAAGAATGTCCTTCCTCATATTAGGGGACCAAAACTGCACACAATACAACAGGTGTGGTCTCACTAGGGCCCTGTACAACTGCAGAAGGATCTCTTTGCTCCTATACTCGACTCCTCTTGTTATAAAGGCCAACATGCCATTCGCTTTCTTCACTGCCTGCTGTGCCTCCTGTTTCCATGCCTCTCATCGGATAGACATGTCCGGTTATTTTTGGAGACCATTTGCTAATTAATTCGGCTGTAACATTCCCCCCCCCCCCCCCCCCCCCCCACCCCCCGGCATTCCTGATGGAATTAGTTCTCGGCCCCTTCCCGACGCCCTTGAATCCGACCTTGGTTGTATCCTCTCTCCCGGCAGTCTCAGCTGTTCCCTGCCACAGACACCTTCTTATCTTCCTCTTTTAGTCACCGTTTAGTTCAGAGCTACAGCGCGGAAACAGGCCCACCGAGTCCGCGCCGACCAGCGATCTCCGCACACGCTCCCGACGTTGGGGGGAGTCCAGAACCAGGGGCCACGCACACAGTTTAAGAATAAGGGGTAAGACCATTTAGGACGGAGACGAGGAAACACTTTTTCTCACAGAGAGTGGTGAGTCTGTGGAATTCTCTGCCTCGGAGGGCGGTGGAGGCCGGTTCTCTGGATGCTTTCAAGAGAGAGCTAGATAGGGCTCTTGAAGATAGCGGAGTCAGGGGGATATGGGGAGAAGGCAGGAACGGGGGACTGATTGGGGATGATCAGCCGTGATCACAGTGAATGGCGGTGCTGGCTCGAAGGGCCAAATGGCCTCTACTCCTGCACCTGTTGTCTATTGTCACCATCCTACACATCCTTTTCTCAAGAGATGCTGCCGGACCCTTGAATAGTACCGGAGTCAGAAGGCCATAGGGTTAGAATTTGGCCATTCGGCCCATTGGAGACCAGCGATCTCCACACACTAACACTATCCTACACACACCAGGGACAATTTCTACATTTACCAAGCCAATCCACCTACAAACCCGCACGTCTTTGGGAGGAAACCGGAGCGCCCGGAGAAAACCCACGCAGGTCACGGGGAGAACGTGCAAACTCCATACAGACAGCGCCCGTAGTCGGGATGGAACCCGGGTCTCCGGCACTAAAGTGGACAAAGTGTGTCAGAAAGAACTGCAGATTCCTCCTCCTCTCTCCAACAAGAGCTCTCTCTCTATCTCTCTCCCTCTCTGTATCTCTCCCTCCCTCTCTCTGTTGGACAAATTGGGTTTAAAAAATCTCTCTCTCCTCTCTCTCTCTCTCTCTCTCTCTCTCTCTCTCTCTCTCTCTGTCTCTCTCTCTCCATCTCTATCTCTATCTCTATCTCTATCTCTCCCTCCCTCTCTCTCTCTCTCTCTCTCTCTCTCTCTCTCTCTCTCTCTCTCTCTCTCTCTCTCTCTCTCTCTCTCTCTCTCTCTCTCTCTCTCCATCTCTCTCTCTACCTCTACCTCTCCCTATCTATCTATCTATCTATCTATCTATCTATCTATCTATCTATCTATCTATCTATCTATCTATCTATCTATCTATCTATCTATCTATCTATCTATCTCTCTCTCTCTCTCTCTCTCTCTCTCTATCTCTCTCTCTCTATCTATCTCTCTCTCTCTCTCTCTCTATCGCTCCCTCTCTATCTCTCCCCCTCCCCCTCTCCCTCTTCCTCTCTCCCTCTCTCTCTCCCTCTCTCTCTTTCTCTCTCCCTCTCTCTCTATCTAAAAATCTCTTTCTCTCTCCCTCTCCCGACTTAGTCTGAAGAAGGGTCTCGACCCGAAACGTCACCCATTCCTTCTCTCACCGGCCGAGTTACTCCAGCATTTTGTGTCTACCTTCGGTGTAAACCAGCGCCTGCAGTTCCTTCCCACACAGTAGTCAAACAGCACGGAATCAGGCCCTTCGGCCCAACGTGCCCACACCGGCCAACATGCCCCATCTGCACTAGTCCCACCTGCCTGCGTTTGGCCCATATCCCTCCAAACCAGTCCTATCCATGTACCTGTCTAACTGTTTCTTAAACGTTGGGATAGTCCCTGCCTCAACTACCTCCTCCGGCAGCTCGTTCCACACACCCACCACCCTCTGTGTGAAAAAGTTACCCCTCGGATTCCTATTAAATCTTTCCCCCTTCGCCTTGAACCCGTGTCCTCTGGTCCTCGATTCCCCTACTCTGGGGCAAGAGACTCTGCGCGTCTGTCTCCCCGATCGATTCCTCTCATGATTTGGTAGATTCAGGTTTACGGTTCACCATTGCCTTTTGGACCCTGGCTCTTCCCGCCTCCTCGCCTCTCCGTCACCAGCCCATTCTCTATACACGGCCAACAACGTGAACACGGAGGCTTTCAACGGCTGGGCAGAGATAACCTGGCCGTTCCTCCCCAACGGCCAGAGTTGTGGGGGATGGCAGCGACCACAGCGGGTGCATCTAATGCTCCCTCTCCTGGCTGGAGGATGAGGAGGTGACCTTGTAGAGGGGTGGGAAAATCATGAGAGGAACAGAAACATAGAAACACAGACAATAGGCGCAGGAGGAGGCCATTCGGCCCCTTCGAGCCAGCACCGCCATTCATTGTGATCATGGCTGATCGTCCCCAATCAATAACCCGTGCCTGCCTTCTCCCCATATCCCTTGATTCAATAGACAATAGACAATAGGTGCAGGGGACATGCTGAACTTCCTAAGCCTTCTGAGCAAGTAGTGGCGTCGGTGTGCTCTCTTGGTCGTTGCTTCACGATGGGTGGTCCAGGAGACGTTGTCTATGTCTACTTCACCGCCATCAATGCAGACTGGGACAATAGACAATAGGTGCAGGAGTAGAGGCCATTCGGCCCTTCGAGCCAGCACCACCATTCAATATGATCATGGCTGATCGTCCCCAATCAATAACCGGTGCCTGCCTTCTCCCCATATCCCTTGATTCAATAGACAATAGGTGCAGGAGGAGGCCATTCGGCCCTTCTAGCCAGCACCGCCATTCAATGTGATCATGGCTGATCATCCCCCAATCAGTACCCCGTTCCTGCCTTCTCCCCCGACTCCGCTATTTTTAAGAGCCCCATCTAGCTCTCTCTTGAAAGTATCCAGAGAACCGGCCTCCACCGCCCTCTGAGGCAGAGAATTCCAGGGGAGGCGAGAGAGGGGGTGAGAGGAGAGGGGGAGATTGGGAAACATGGAAAAATAGGTGCAGGAGTAAGCCATTCGAGCCAGCACCGCCATTCAATGTGATCATGGCTGATCATCCCCAATCAGTACCCCGTTCCTGCCTTCTCCCCATATCCCTTGATTCCGTTAGCCCTAAGAGCTAAATCTAACTTCCTCTTGAAAACATCCAGAGAACCGGCCTCCACCGCCCTCTGAGGCGGAGAATTCCACAGACTCACCACTCTCTGTGAGAAAAAGTGTTTCCTCGTCTCCGCTCTGAATGGCTTACCCCTTATTCTTAAACTGTGTGTGGCCCCTGGTTCTGGAATTCCACCAGCCCCTAGAGCTCTATCCAACTCTCTCTTAAATCCATCCAGTGATTTGGCCTCCACCGCCCTCTGTGGCAGGAGAATCCCGCAAATTCACGACTCTCTGGGTTGAAAACGTTTTTTCCGCACCTCAGTCACTTAAACGGCCTCCCCTTTATTCTAAGACGGTGCGTGGCCCCTGGTTCGGGCAGGTGCACGCAGGTCACGGGGAGAATGTGCAAACTCCGTACAGGCAGCACCCGTGTTGGCCGGGAGCGAACACGGGACTCTGGCGCTCTGAGGCAGCAACTCTACCGCTGCGCCATCGTGCCGCCCATCGCATCCGTGCAAAGGGATCGAGGATTCCCAGCTCCATAGCTCGCTGAAAATGGCAGCACATGTCTCCAGTCTCTTGCCCCAGAGTAGGGGAATCGAGGCCCAGAGGACACAGCTTCAAGGTGAAGGGGGGGGGGGAAAAGATTTAATAGGAAAATGTGGGGTAACTTTTTCACACAGAGGGTGGTGGGTGTGTGGAATGAGCTGCTAGAGGAGGTAGTTGAGGCTGGGACTGTCCCAACGTTTAAGATGCAGTTGGACAGGTACACACAGAGGTCTGTGTAATTCTGAGGGCGGCGGAGGCCGGTTCTCCGGATGCTTCCAAGAGAGAGCTAGATAGGGCCATCTATCTGAAGATAGCGGAGTCAGGGGATATGGGGAGAAGGCAGGAACGGGGTACTGATTGGGGATGATCAGCCATGATCGCATTGAATGGCGGTGCAGGCTCGAAGGGCTGAATGGCCTCTACTCCTGCACCTATTGTCTATAGGACAGGTTTGGAGGGGATATGGACCAAACGCGGACTAGTGTAGCTGGGACGTGTTGGCCGGTGTGGGCGAGTTGGGCCGAAGGGCCTGTTTCCACGCTGTGTCACTCTGTGACCCTGTGCCTCTTGGCTGTCCACTTCCAATGGTGCTTGGTCACTCTGAGACTCCTCCTGAGAATGAAACACATTGTGGAAACAGGCCCTTCGGCCCACATCATCCATGCTGTCCAAACCTGCGTACCGCGCTAATAAGATGGAGCTGTAGCCGCCGGTTTATGAGCTTGAGTTTAGTTTAACGTACAGACTCCGTACAGACAGCTCCCGTAGTCAGGATGGAACCCGGGTCTCAGGCGCTGTGCGGCAGCAACTCCGCCGCTGGGCCACCGTGCCTCCGCATTAACAACCAGAAGCATAAATAAACGCCAGCCTACATTTGCAAAACCTGGTCTCGGCAAACACACCCAGATTCTGTTAATAAATTGGACGGCCCAGCGGTAGAGTCGCCGCCTCACAGCGCCAGAGACCCCGGTTCCATCCTGACTACGGGTGCTGTCTGTACGGAGTTTGCACGTTCTCCCCCTGACCGCGTGGGTTTTCTCCGGGACCGCCGGCTTCCTCCCCGCACTCCACAGACGAGCGGGTTTGTAGATGAATTGTTTTTGGTAAAATTGTAAGACTGTCCCCTAGTGCGTAGGATAGTGCTAGTGTACGGTGTGGTCGCTGGGCGGCACGGACTCGGTGGGCCAAAGGGCCTGTTTCCGCGCTGTATCTCCAAATTGAAACTCAACTCAACTCAAAACACAACTTAAAATAAAACTTAAGGCTAAACTTGAGGCTAAACTTAGGACTACTTACGATTAAACTTAAAACAAAACTTAAAACAAAAGTTAAGGTTCAACTTAAGGTTAAACTTAAGGCTAAACTTAGGAATACTTACGATTAAACTTAACGCAAATCTTAAGGCAAAACTTAAGGCACAACGTAAGGCTGAACTTAAGGGTAAACTTAAGGGTAAACTTAAGGGTAAACTTAAGGGTAAACTTAAGGCAACACGCAAGGCAAAACTTTAGGCTAAACGCAAGGCTAAACGTAAGGCAAAACTTTAGGCTAAACGTAGGACTACTTACGATTAAACTTTAAAAAGTTAAGGCTAAACTTAAGGCAAAACTTAAAAGAAAAACTCAAGACTCAACTCAAGACAAAAGTTAAAACAACAGTTAAGCCTTTATAAAGCTATATATAAGGCTTTACATATCGGCACCTCCTATATCTGGCACCTCTCCGAGTCTATTTCGAGAGCGGGCAGTAAGATGATGAAGCTGTTTGCTGTAAGTGTACCCTGCGGATATTTGTTCCACAAGAGCCCTCGGGCAGTGAGTCAGATACCCACCATATGCAGACAACTGCATCATGAGTTTGGGGGAAGCACCGGGATACATTCTAGATCAGGAACGCCTCGTCTGCCAAAGACCAGGGCCGACGGGCCGACTCTCCGAGGAGGTCCAGGGTCCGCTAACAGGGACGCGAGCTCACAAGGATTCCAGTTTAGAGAGAGACACAGAGCGTAGAAAGGCCCTTCGGCCCACCAAGTCCATGCTGACCAACGACCGCCGCGTACACCAGTCCTGTCCTACACTCCACCCACAGTTTACAGATCCCAATTAGAGCAGCTGCCTCACAGCGCCAGAGTCGCGGGTTCAATCCTGACCTTGCTGTCTGCTTGTGTGGAGTTCGTACGTTCTCCCCTCCGCCTTCTCCGGTTTCTTCCCACATCCCAAAGACGTGGGGAGCCCGCAGGTTTAGGTTTGTTTACTGTCATCTGTACCGAGGTACAGTGAAAAGCGTAGGAAGGAAATGCAGGTGCTGGTTTAAACTGAAGATGGACACAGGAGTAACTCAGTGGGTCAGGCAGCATCACTGGAGAAAAGGAATGGGCGACTTTAGACAATAGACAGCAGGTGCAGGAGTAGAGGCCATTCGGCCCTTCGAGCCAGCACCGCCATTCAATGTGATCATGGCTGATCATCCCCAATCAGTACCACGTTCCTGCCTTCTCCCCATATCCCCTGACTCCGCTATCTTTAAGAGCCCGATCTAGCTCTCTCTTGAAAGCATCCAGAGAACCGGCCTCCACCGCTCTCTGAGACAGAGAATTCCACAGACTCACCACTCTCTGTGTGAAAAGGTGTTTCCTCGTCTCTGTTCTAAATGGCTCACCCCTTAAGGGCCTGTCCCACCAGCATCCGACTCCATGCGATGAGCGCGATCAAACTAGAAGCGGGGGCCGCGCGGAGGTCGGGCGATCCCCTGTACAGGGCCGTCCCCACCAGCATGCACCTGCATGCGGCAAGCGCGACCAAACCGGCAGTGAGGGCCGCGCGGAGGTCGGGTGAGTGGCGCAACGCGGCGCAAAGTGAGGCGAACTTGGAGCGAAGTCTTAAAGGTAAGTTCGCCAGGACAGAGAGGGGCACACAGAGAGGGGCACAGAGGCACACACACACAGAGGGCCACGGAGCCACACACAGAGAGGTTCACGGAGGCACCTACAGAGAGGGTCACGGAGGCACGACGTCGAGGCGGTGTGTAATGCGTCGAGGCGACTGCGAGCCGACAAGCCGCGGAATTTTTGAACATAGTCAGTTTTTCGGAGCCCCGCGCGATGTCGGGACGAACTCCGCACAATTCCGGCGATCGAAGTGGGACCGGCCCCGTGACGCCGGACGGCTCAAGCGACCACGTTAGGTCGCGCTCATCGCATGGAGTTGTATGCTGGTGGGACAGGCCCTTTATTCTTAACAGCACCCAGGTGCTATCATAACGTTTAAGAAACAGGTACATGAATAGGACAGGTTTAGAGGGATATGGGGCAAACGTAGGCAGGCGGCAACTGTTTCCGCGTCGTATCACGCTATGACTATTCCGTTTCTATCAGAGCTAAGACGTCATCAATGGAGATCGCTCCATCTTAATCCGTGACAGTAAGGGTCTCAATGTCTATGGGGAGAGGGCAGGATAATGCGTCAGATCTTCATATCTTACTGTTCATAAGATACCCGGGTTCGATCCGACATTCTTGCCACAGAGGGAGTACAGAGAAGGTTCACCAGACTGATTCCTGGGATGGCAGGACTTCCATATGAAGAAAGACTGGATAGACTCGGCTTGTACTCGCTGGAATTTAGGAGATTGAGGGGGGATCTTATAGAGACGTACACAATTCTTAAGGGGTTGGACAGGCTAGATGCAGGAAGATTGTTCCCGATGTTGGGGAGGTCCAGGACAAGGGGTCACAGCTTAAGGATAAGGGGGAAATCCTTGAGGACCAAGATGAGAAGGACTTTTTTCACACAGAGAGTGGTGGGTCTCTGGAACTCTCTGCCACAGAGGGTAGTTGAGGCCAGTTCATTGGCTATATTTAAGAGGGAGTTAGATGTGGCCCTTGTGGCTAAAGGGATCAGGGGGTATGGAGAGAAGGCAGGTACGGGATACTGAGTTGGATGATCAGCCATGATCATATTGAATGGCGGTGCAGGCTCAAAGGGCCGAATGGCCTACTCCTGCACCTATTTTCTATGTCTCTACGATCCCGACTACGGGCGCTGTCAGTACGGAGTTTGCACGTTCTCCCTGTGACCTGCGTGGGTTTTCTCCGAGGTCTTCGGTTTCCTCCCACACTCCAAAGACGTGCCGGTTTGCCGGTTAATTGGCTTGGTAAAAAAAATCTAAATCTTGCGTAGTGTGTGTAGGACAGTGTTAATAATCAGATGGGCCGAAGGGCCTATATCTGCACTGTATCTCTAAACTCAGCAGAATGAGGCCACTCGGCCCATCAAGTCTACTCCGCCATTCAATCATGGCTGATCTATCTCTCCCTCCATACCCCATTCTCCTGCCTTCTCCACACGACCCATGACGCCCGTACTAGACAAGAATACATCAATATCCGCCTTACAAACATCCACTGACTTGGCCTCCACAGATTCACCACCCTCCGACTAAAGAAATTCCTCCTCATCTCCATTCTCAAGGTACGTCCTCTTACTCCGAGGCTGTGTGTGCCCTCTGGTCCAAGACTCTCCCACTAGAGGGAACATCCTCTCCACATCCACTCTATCCAGGCCGGGTCTGGGAGACTTTGTCCGTGCGGGTGTCAAGGGTCGCGGGGAGAAGCAAGGGGAGTGGCAGGGTCATTTATTGGACAACAACAGGGCAATAATGGAAATCTAGGTAATTCCTCGAGTCGTAGAAGTGACACAGCGTGGAAACAGGCCCTTCGGCCCAACTTGCCCACACCGGCCAACATGTCCCCATCTCCACTAGTCCCACCTGCCCCGCGTTTGGTCCATATCCCTCCAAACCCATCCTGTCCATGTACCCGTACAACTGTTTCTCAAACGTTGGGATAGTCCCAGCCTCAACTACCTCCTCTGGCAGCTCCTTTTCTATGTTTCTATATTGGGGACGATCAGCCATGATCACAATGAATGGCGGTGCTGGCTGGAAGGGCCGAATGGCCTCCTCCTGCACCCATTTTCTGTGTTTCTATGTTCCACACACACACCACCCTCTGTGTGAAAACGCTACCCCTCAGATTCCTATTAAACCTTTTCCCCATTGCCTTAAACCCGTGACCTCTGGCCGAATGGCCTACTCCTGCACCTAATTTCTATGTTTCCATGTATATAGATCGAAGGGCCGAACGGCCTTCTCCTGCACCTATTTTCTATAAGATCACCCCTCATCCTCCTGGGCTCCAGGGAATAGAGACCCAGCCTGCTCAACCTCTCCCTGTAGCTCACACCCTCTAGTCCTGGCAACATCCTCGAGAATCTTCTCTGAACCCTTTCCAGCTCGACGGCATCTTTCCTATAACACGGTGCCCAGAACTGAACACAATACTCTCAATGCGGCCTCACCAACGTCTTATACAACTGCAACACGACCTCCCGAAGTAACTCAGCGGGTTAACCATATAACAACCATATAACAATTACAGCACGGAAACAGGCCTTCTCGGCCCTTCCAGTCCGTGCCGACCATTTATTTTCCCCTAGTCCCATCTACCTGCACTCAGACCATACCCCTCCATTCCCTTCCCGTCCATATACCTATCCACTTTACTTTTAAATGTTAAAATCGATCCTGCCTCCACCACTTCTGCTGGAAGATCATTCCACACAGCCACCGCTCTCCGAGTAAAGAAGTTCCCCCTCATGTTACCCCTAAACTTCTGTCCCTTAATTCTCATGTCATGCCCTCTTGTTTGAATCTTCCCTACCCTCAATGGGAAAAGCTTATCCACGTCAACTCTGTCTATCCCTTTCATCATTTTAAAGACCTCAATCAAGTCCCCCCTTAACCTTCTGCGCTCCAAAGAATAAAGACCTAACTTGTTCAACCTTTCTCTGTAACTTAGTTGCTGGAACCCAGGCAACATTCTAGTAAATCTCCTCTGTACTCTCTCTATTTTGTTGACATCCTTCCTATAATTAGGCGACCAAAATTGTACACCATACTCCAGAATTGGTCTCGCCAATGCCTTGTACAATTTTAACATTACTTCCCTACTCCTATATTCAATGCTCTGATTTATAAAGGCCAGCACACCAAAAGCTTTCTTTACCACCCTATCTACATGCGATTCCACCTTCAGGGAACTATGCACAGTTATTCCTAGATCCCTCTGTTCCACAGCGTTCCTCAATTCCCTACCATTTACCATGTACGTCCTATTTTGATTTGTCCTGCCAAGATGTAGCACCTCACACTTATCAGCATTAAACTCCATCTGCCATCTTTCAGCCCACTCTTCCAAATGGCCCAAATCTCTCTGTAGGCTTTGAAAATCTACTTCATTATCCACGGCACCACCTATCTTGGGTTACCAGGAGAGTTTCAGTACAAGACGCCTTCCTCAGACTGAGAGTCGGGGTAGAGGGGGAAACGAGAGATCTAGACGGTGACTAGACGGAGAGATGCAGAGCAATTGAAAGAAAGAATGACCGGGCTCTGGCTGGGGAGGAAACAGCAACGGGGCACTAGTTTTGGACAGACACAAAAACACTGGCGTAACTCAGCGGGACGGGCAGCATCTCCAGAGAGCATCTCCAGG
>OY740787.1:2528616-2558616 GCA_963514005.1 Raja brachyura
ACAAGGGAAATCAGGGATAGTATCAAAACTAAAGATGAGGCATACAAATTAGCCAGAAAAAGCAGCCTACCAGAGGACTGGGAGAAATTCAGAGTCCAACAGAGGAGGACAAAGGGCTTAATTAGGAAAGGGAAAATAGATTATGAAAGGAAACTGGCAGGGAACATAAAAACTGACTGCAAAAGTTTTTATAGATATGTGAAGAGAAAAAGATTAGTTAAAATAAATCCCTTGCAGTCAGAAACAGGTGAATTAATCATGGGGAACAAAGACATGGCGGACCAATTGAATAACTACTTTGGTTCTGTCTTCACTAAGGAATACATAAATAATCTGCCGGAAATAGCAGGGGACCGGGGGTCAAATAAAATGGCGGAACTGAGTGAAATCCAGGTTAGTCGGGAGGTGGTGTTGGGTAAATTTAAAGGATTAAAGGCCGATAAATCCCCAGGGCCAGATAGGCTGCATCCCAGAGTACTTAAGGAAGTAGCCCCAGAAATAGTGGATGCATTAGTGATAATTTTTCAAAACTCTTTAGATTCTGGAGTAGTTCCTGAGGATTGGAGGGTAGCTAATGTAACCCCACTTTTTAAAAAGGGAGGGAGAGAGAAAACGGGGAATTACAGACCAATTAGTCTAACATCGGTAGTGGGGAAAATGCTAGAGTCAGTTATTGAAGATGGGATAGCAGCACATTTGGAAAGTGGTGAAATCATTGGACAAAGTCAGCATGGATTTATGAAAGGTAAATCATGTCTGACGAATCTTATAGAATTTTTTGAGGATGTAACTAGTAGAGTGGATAAGGGAGAACCAGTGGATGTGTTATATCTGGACTTTCAGAAGGCTTTTGACAAGGTCCCACACAAGAGATTAGTATACAAACTTAAAGCACACGGTATTGGGGGTTCAGTATTGATGTGGATAGAGAACTGGCTGGCAGACAGGAGGCAAAGGGTAGGAGTAAACGGGTCCTTTTCAGGATGGCAGGCAGTGACTAGTGGGGTACCGCAAGGCTCAGTGCTGGGACCCCAGCTATTTACAATATATTTACAATATGATTTGGACAAGGGAATTGAATGCATCATCTCCAAGTTTGCGGATGACACTAAGCTGGGGGGCAGTGTTAGCTGTGAGGAGGATGCTAGGAGGCTGCAAGGTGACTTGGATAGGCTGGGTGAGTGGGCAAATGCATGGCAGATGCAGTATAATGTGGATAAATGTGAAGTTATCCACTTTGGTGGCAAAAAGAGGAAAGGAGACTATTATCTGAATGGTGGCCGATTAGGAAAAGGGGAGATGCAGCGCGACCTGGGTGTCATGGTACACCAGTCATTGAAAGTAGGCATGCAGGTGCAGCAGGCAGTGAAGGAAGCGAATGGTATGTTGGCATTCATAGCAAAAGGATTTGAGTATAGGAGCAGGGAGGTTCTACTGCAGTTGTACAGGGTCTTGGTGAGGCCACACCTAGAGTATTGCGTACAATTTTGGTCTCCTAATCTGAAGAAAGACATTCTTGCCATAGAGGGAGTACAGAGAAGGTTCACCAGACTGATTCCTGGGATGGCAGGACTGGATAAACTCGGCTTGTACTCTCAGGAATTTAGGAGATTGAGGGGGGGCCTTATAGAGACTTACAACATTCTTAAGGGGTTGGACGGGCTAGATGCAGGAAGATTGTTCCCGATGTTGGGGAAGTCCAGAACAAGGGGTCACAGTTTAAGGATAAGGGGGAAGTCTTTTAGGACCGAGATGAGAAGATCTTTTTACACACAGAGAGTGGCGAATCTGTGGAATTCTCTGCCACAGAGGGTAGTTGAGGCCAGTTCATTGGCTATATTTAAGAGGGAGTTAGATGTGGCCCTTGTGGCTAAGGGGATCAGGGGGTATGGAGAGAAGGCAGGTACAGGATACTGAGTTGGATGATCAGCCATGATCATATTGAATGGCGGTGCAGGCTCGAAGGGCCGAATGGCCTACTCCTGCACCTAATTTCTATGTTTCTATGATTCTATATAAGATTGTTAAAGGTTTGGACACGCTAGAGGCAGGAAACATGTTCCCGATGTTGGGGGAGTCCAGAACGAGGGGCCACAGTTTACGAATAAGGGGTAAGCCATTTAGAACGGGGACGAGGAAACACTTTTTCTCACAGAGAGTTGTGATTCTGTGGAATTCTCTGCCTCAGAGGGCGGTGGAGGCCGGTTCTCTGGATGCTTTCAAGAGAGAGCTAGATAGGGCTCTTAAAGATAGTGGAGTCAGGGGATATGGGGAGAAGACAGGAACGGGGAACTGATTGGGGATGATCAGCCATGATCACATTGAATGGCGGTGCTGGCTCGAAGGGCAAAATGGCCTACTCCTGCCCCTATTGTCTATTGTCTATCTCCTCCCATCCCCAATTTTCTCGCATCTCCTCCCACCTCCCCATCCCATCTCCTCCCATCTCCTCCCATCCCCTCCCATCTCCTCCCATCTTCTCCCATCCCCTCCCATCTCCTCCCATCCCCTCCCATCTCCTCCCATCCCCTCCCATCCCCTCCCATCTCCTCCCATCTTCTCCCACCCCCTCCCATCTCCTTCCATCCCCTCCCATCCCCTCCCATCTCCTCCCATCTTCTCCCACCCCCTCCCATCTCCCCTCCCATCCCCTCCCATCCCCTCCCATCTCCTCCTATCCCCTCCCATCTCCCCCCACCCCTTCTCCCATCTCCTCCCATCTCCTCCCATCTCCTCCCATCCATCTTCTCCCATCTCCTCCCATCTCCTCCCATCTCCTCCCATCTCCTCCCATCCCCTCCCATCCCCTCCCATCTCCTCCCATCTCTTCCCATCTCCTCCCACCTTGAATTGAGTTGAACTGAATTGAATACTTCATTGTCCCATGTGACAAGTCACGGCCAAACTCGTTGCTGGCATTCCCAAGGTATGTAAATAGTTGCCATGTAAAGGGCGCTGACCTCCCCTCCAACCCCCCTCCCACCTCCCTCCCTCCCCTCCATCCTCACTCTCCTCTCACCCTCCCTCCCTCCCTTCCCACCCTCTCTCCCTCCCCTATCCCACCCTACCGTCCCACCTCCCCTCCCTCCCACCTCCCCTCCCCTCCCCACCCAAACCCAAACCTGGATGAGGGGCCAATACCCTTCAATGTAGACAGTAGACAACTGCAGGTGCCGACTTACAAATAAAAAGACACAGAGTGCTGGAGTCACTCGGAGAGAAGGTTTGCACTTTCTCCCCCAGTAGATTCAGTGACCATCTTCCACACCAGAAACTGCAGGCGCTGGTGTACAAAGAAAGGCACAAAGTGCTGGAGTAACTCACAGAGAGTGTTACATCCCTCCCCAGAGTACACAGGAAACACCTTCGAATCTGTAGAAACAAGGAATTGCAGGTGCTGGTGTACAAAAAAAAAGACACAAAGTGCTGGAGTAACTCAGAGAGTGTTACACCTTTCTCTAGTGTTTGAGATGCAAGGAACTGCAGGTGCTGATTTGCAGAAAAAAAGACACAGAGTGCTGGAGTAACTCAGAGAATGTTACACCTTTCTCTAGAGTTTGAGACAAGGAACTGCAGATGCTGGTTTGCAGAAAAAGACACAAAGTGCTGGAGTAACTCAGAGAATGTTACACCTTTCTCTAGAGTTTGAGACAAGGAACTGCAGGTGCTGGTTTGCAGAAAAAGACACAAAGTGCTGGAGTAACTCAGAGAGTGTTACACCTTTCTCTAGAGTTTGAGACAAGGAACTGCAGGTGCTGGTTTGCAGAAAAAAGGCACAAAGTGCTGGAGTAACTCAGAGAATGTTACACCTTTCTCTAGAGTTTGAGACACAAGGAACTGCAGGTGCTGGCTGGCAGAAAAAAGGCACAAAGCGCTGGAGTAACTCAGAGAATGTTACACCTTTCTCTAGAGTTTGAGACACAAGGAACTGCAGGTGCTGGTTTGCAGAAAAAAAGACACAAAGTGCTGGAGTAACTCACAGGGAATGTCACACCTTTGAATTGCGGACGGGCCGAATGGCCTAATTCTGCTGCTATCACTTATGAGCCTATGATTGTAGATGATGGGGTTAGATGGTGTTGTGAGAGTCATCTATGATCCACGTTCTTCCACCTTGGAGACCCTTCATTAGATTCCAGGCTGTAACATACGCCAAGCCATATATTAATCTCGAAGCCCTTCAATTAGACTCCTGGCTGCTACTCAAACTTAAATCTATTCTATGCATTAACCTTGACACCGTCAGTTCTGCCTGTAACTATAGAGAATCCAGACTGTTTAATTGTCAGAGGTATCGATAGATAATAGATAATAGGTGCAGGAGTAGGCCATTCGGCCCTTCGAGCCAGTACCGCCATTCAATGTGATCCTGTTGGCTATGATCAGCCATGATCACATTGAATGGCTTGAATTGCTGGCTCGAAGGGCCGAATGGCCTACTCCTGCACCTATTGTCTATTGTCTATTGTCTATTGTCTATTGAGCCCTATCTAGCTCTCTCTTGAAAGTATCCAGAGAACCCACCTCCACCACCCTCTAAGGTAGAGAACTCCACAGACTCACAACTCTCTGTGAGAAAAAGTGTTTCCTCGTCTCCGTTCTAAATGGCTTACTCCTTATTCTTAAACTGTGTGGCCCCTGGTTCTGGACTCCCCCAACATCGGGAACATGTTTCCTGCCTCTAGGGTGTCCAAGCCCTTAACAATCTTATATGTTTCAATGAGATCCCCTCTCATCCTTCTAAACTCCAGAGTATACAAGCCCAGCCGCTCCACTCTCTCAGCATATGACAGTCCCGCCATCACGGGAATTAACCTGGTGAACCTACGCTGCACTCCCTCAATAGCAAAAATGTCCTTCCTCAAATTAGGGGACCAAAACTGCACATAATACTCCAGGTGTGGTCTCACTAGGGCCCTGTACAACTACAGAAGGACCTCCCTGCTCCTATACTCAAATCCTTTTGCTATGAAAGCTAACATACCATTCGCTTTCTTCACTGCCTGCTGCACCTGAAGGTGCGCCAGGTTAATTCCCGGGATGACGGGACTGTCATGTGCTGAGAGAATGGAGCGGCTGGGCTTGTACACTCTGGAGTTTAGAAGGATGAGAGGGGATCTAATTGAAGCATATAAGATTATTAAGGGTTTGGACACGCTAGAGGCAGGAAACATGTTCCCGATGTTGGGGGAGTCCAGAACCAGGGGCCACACAGTTTAAGAATAAGCGGTAAGCCATTTGGAACGGAGACGAGGAAACATATTCAATTCCTCTTGTTATAAAGGCCAACATGCCATTCGCTTTCTTCACTGCCTGCTGTACCTGCATGCTTATTCATAGACTAATGCACAAGGAACCCCAGATCCCGTTGTACTTCCCCTTTTCCCAACTTGACGCCATTTACATAGATCAACCATGATTGAATGGCAGAGTAGACCCTATGGGCCGAATGGCCTAATTCTGCTCCTATCACTTCTGAATATGAATATCAGTTGTGTTATGCAAAATATCCCAAACCACCTGATGAGGTTGCAGTTTGTAGTCGATGCATTTCTGTTTTACGTTTTACAGTCGCCCTGTCTCATGGAGTTTGTAACGTTTCTATAAATTGATTTCTAAACCATTGAGTTGTGGAACTAAATATTTATGCAGACTCCAGGCCGGCTCAGTGGTGCAGTTAAAATGTGTAGGAAGGAACTGCAGATGCCAGTTTGCACTGGAGATGGACACAAAATGCTGGAGTAACTCAGCGGGTCAGGCAGCATCTTCTAATTTTCTTTAGTTTGGAGGTACAGGGCGGAAACAGGCCCTTCGGCCCACCAGGTCCGTGCCGACCAGCGATCGCCCCGCACGCCAACACTATCCTACACTCGTACACAACCGATAATTTACAATTTTGCCAATTAGCCAACAAACCCGCTTGTCTTTGGAGTGCTGGGGGAGTCCAGATGTTGACAGATGTTGGGGGGAGTCCAGAACCAGGGGCCACACCGTTTAGGAATAAGGAGTAAGCCATTTAGAACGGAGACGAGGAAACACTTTTTCTCACAGAGAGTTGTGAGTCTGTGGAATTCTCTGCCTCAGAGGGCGGTGGAGGCCGGTTCTCTGGATATTTTCAAGAGAGAGCTAGATAGGGCTCTTAAAGATAGCGGAGTCAGGGGATATGGGTAGAAGGCAGGAACGGGGTACTGATTGGGGATGATCAGGGTGTCCAAGCCCTTAACAATCTTGTATGTTTCAATGAGATCCCCCTCTCATCCTTCTAAACTCCAGAGTGTACAAGCCCAGCCACTCCATTCTCTCAGCATGCGACAGTCCCGCCATCCCGGGAATTAACCTGGTGAAACTACGTTACACTCCCTCAATAGCAAGAATGTCCTTCCTCAAATTAGGGGACCAAAACTGGACACAATACTCCAGGTGTGGTCTCACTAGGGCTCTGTACCACTCTGTGCAGAAGGACCTCTTTGCTCCTATATTCGATTCCTCTTGTTATAGAGGAGATTGGCGTGGTGCCCAGCACGGCCATTGTGGGCCGAAGGGCCTGTTCCTGTGCCGGGCTGCTGCACGGTGCGTGATGTGCGATTCACGTGCCCCAGTGACTCAGTGGAGGCGGGCAGCGGGGGAGGGGGGGTTGCGGGAACGGTGGGAGTCGGATTACATTACAAATGATCAGCTTCCAGCAAAGGGGGGCGGGGGCGGTGGGGGAGGGGGCGGGGGGGGGGTGGGGGAGGGTTGGGACTGATATATCCGGACCTGCTGACAACGAGGGGCCCAAAATAACGGACTGACAAGAAGATTCCCGGATCCGCGGCTAAGTTAGGAACCTTTATTTTGGCACCGAGTGTCGGAATGTCCTGACTGGTCATTAAATATCAGGTCAGGTGTGTGGGGGAGGGGGCGTTGAGGGTGGGGTAGGGGATGGTCCATCAAACTCACAATCCTAAATTAAGAATAAGGAGTAAGCCATTTAGAACGGAGACGAGGAAACACTTTTTAACACAGAGGGTTGTGAGTCTGTGGAATTCTCTGCCTCAGAGGGCGGTGGAGGCTGGTTCTCTGGATGCTTTCAAGAGAGAGCTAGATAGGGCTCTTAAAGATAGCGGAGTCAGGGGATATGGGGAGAAGGCAGGAACGGGGTACTGATTGTGGATGATCAGCCATGATCACGTTGAATCATGGCTGGATAGACTGGGTTTATACTCTCTAGAATTTAGGAGATTGAGAGGGGATCTTATAGAGAATTCGGAGTCAGGGGATATGGGGAGAAGGCAGGAACGGGGTACTGATTGGGGATGATCTGCCATTATCACATTAAATGGCGGTGCTGGCTCGAAGGGCCGAATGGCCCACACCTGCACCTAAGATTATTAAGGGTTTGGACACGCTAGAGGCAGGAAACATGTTCCCGAGTAGCCCACTCCTGCACCTATTGTCTATTGTCAATTATCACATCAAATGGCGGTGCTGGCTCGAAGGGCCGAATGGCCTCCTCCTGTACTTCTTCCCCGATGGGAGAGGGGAGAAGAGGAAGTGACCGGGGGTGAGACTGGTCCTCGATGATGCTGCCGGCCTTGCCGGGGCAGCGTGAGGTGTAGATGGAGTCGACGGGAGGGAGGTTGGTTTGTGTGTGTGTGTGTGTGTGCGTGACGGTCTGGGCTGCGTCCGCAACTCTTTGCAAGGTTCAGCACAGGCATTGCGGGCCGAAGGGCCTGTTCCTGTGCTGTGCTGCGCTGTCCTCCCGTTCAGGGTACGATCTAATGAAGGCTAGTACACACTCAATGGGCCGAATGTCTCCTGACCAATACTAGGCAGACATCCACGGAAAGTGCTTTAACCTCGGGGTTAAAAGTGATATTTGCCAAAGGATCTGTTGAAACTCGGAGAAGTCCCCTGATTTCACGAGATATCTCCCAGGGGTGTTCAGTGGAATGGAATCACTATGAAACATTTATGGGATTGATTCACAAAGTGTCTCGGTTAGAACGGCAACTCCGAAATACACTGCTGTCTCCACACACCAACGTATTTTGGCAACAGCAGCAGCAGAAACAGGCCATTTAGCCCATCAAGCCCGTCCTATCACCTGTCCCTATACATAGAGAAATAGAAACATAGACAATAGGTGCAGGAGTAGGCCATTCGGCCCTTCCAGCCTGCACCGCCATTCAATATGATCATGGCTGATCATCCAACTCAGTATCCCGTACCTGCCTTCTCTCCATACCCTCTGATCCCCTTAGCCACAAGGGCCACGTCTAACTCCCTCTTAAATATAGCCAATGAACTGGCCTCAACTACCTGTTAAAGAAGGAACTGCAGATGCTGGAGAATCGAGGGTTACACAAAAAGCTGGAGAAACTCAGCGGGTGCAGCAGCATCTAAGGAGCGAAGGAGATAGGCGACGTTTCGGGTCAAGACCCTTCTTCAGACTACCTTCTGTGGCAGAGAATTCCACAGATTCACCACTCTCTGTGTGAATTTTTTTTTTCTCATCTCGGTCCTAAAAGACTTCCCCCTTATCCTTAAACTGTGACCTCTTGTTCTGGACTTCCCCCAACATCGGGAACAATCTTCCTGCATCTAGCCTGTCCAACCCCTTAAGAATTTTGTACGTTTCTATGAGATCTTCTAAATTCCAGCGAGTACAAGCCGAGTCTATCCAGTCTTTCTTCATATGAAAGTCCTGACATCCCAGGAATCAGTCTGGTGACCCTTCTCTGTACTCCCTCTGTACCTCCTCCCTCGACAGGGACTGTCCAGGGACCCCGACGGTCCTTTCAGATGGGGCAGAGGTTCACTTGCACCTCCTCCAAACTCACCTCCGCTGTTCCGGGTATGGACTGGGCGATCGTTTCGCTGAACACCTCCGCTCAGTCCGCCTGGACCTACCTGATCTCCCGATGGCCAAACACTTTAACTCCCCCTCCCATTCCCACACTGGCCTTTCTGTCCTGGGCCTCCTCCATTGTCAGAGTGAGGCCCAGCGCAAATTGGAGGAACGACACCTCATATTTCGCTTGGGTGTAGTTTCCACCCCAGCGGTGTGAACATTGACTTCTCTAGCTTCAAGTAACCCTGGCATTCCCTCCCTCTCCATCCCTTCCCCACCCTAGTTGTTATACCAATAGATAATAGGTGCAGGAGTAGGCCATTCGGCCCTTCGAGCCAGCACCGCCATTCAATGTGATCATCCCCAATCAGTACCCCGTTCCTGCCTTCTCCCCATATCCCCTGACTCCGCTATCTTCAAGAGCCCTATCTAGCTCTCTCTTGAAAGTATCCAGCCTCCACCCCCCTCTGAGGCAGAGAATTCCACAGATTCACCACTCTTTGAGAGAAAAAGTGTTTCCTCGTCTCACTGTGGCCCCTGGTTCTGGACTCCCCCCAACATCGGGAACATGTTTCCTGCCTCTGGCGTGTCCAAACCCTTAACAATCTTATATGTTTCAATGAGATCCCCTCTCATCCTTCTAAACTCCAGAGTGTACAAGCCCAGCCGCTCCATTCTCTCAGCATATGACAGTCCCGCCATCCCGGGAATTAACCTGGTGCACCTTCATCGTCATCTTGTTGAGTCTCGTTGTCGGTAACTGGTTTTCACCTCGCCCACAGCTAACAATGGCCTGTCTCCTTCATCATCTTATTATCTGAATGGTGGCAGATTATTATCTGAATGGTGGCAGATTATTATCTGAATGGTGGCAGATTAGGTAAGGGGGAGATGCAACGAGACCTGGGTGTCATGGTACACCAGTCATTGAAAGTAGGCATGCAGGTGCAGCAGGCAGTGAAGAAAGCAAATGGTATGTTAGCATTCATAGCGAAAGGATTTGAGTATAGGAGCAGGGAGGTTCTACTGCAGTTGTACAGGGTTTTGGTGAGACCACACCTGGAGTACTGCGTACAGTTTTGGTCTCCAAATCTGAGGAAAGACATCCTTGCCATAGAGGGGGTACAGAGAAGATTCACCAGACTGATTCCTGGGATGTCAGGACTTTCATATGAGGAAAGATTGGATAGACTCGGCTTGTACTCGCTGGAATTTAGAAGATTGAGGGGTGATCTTATAGAAACCTACAAAATTCTTAAGGGGTTGGACAAGCTAGATGCTGGAAGATTGTTCCCGATGTTGGGGGAGTCCAGAACAAGGGGTCACAGTCTAAGGATAAGGGGGAATTCCTTTAGGACCGAAATGAGGAAAACATTCTTTACACAGAGAGTGGTAAGTCTCTGGAATTCTCTGCCACAGAAGGTAGTTGAGGCCAGTTCATTGGCTATATTTAAGAGGGAGTTAGATGTGGCACTTGTGGCTAAAGGGATCAGGGGGTATGGAGAGAAGGCAGGTACGGGATACTGAGTTGGATGATCAGCCATGATCACATTGAATGGCGGTGCAGGCTCGAAGGGCCGAATGGCCTACTCCTGCACCTATTTTCTATGTTTCCATGTTTCTATCATCGTTACTTTTCTGCTTATCTTTCCTTCATTTGTTCCACATCCCTCTACATCCCCGTTGAGATCTCTCGTTTCCCTCTCCCCCTGACTCTCAGTCTCGACCCGAAACGTCACCCGTTCTTTTCCTCCACAGTTACTCCAGCTCTTTGTGTCTCTCTTCGTTTTAAACCAGCACCTGCAGTTCCTTTCTACACGATCGCAGCTCACGCTGCCTCGGCAAGGCCGGCAGCATCATCATCAAGGACCAGTCTCACCCCCCCGGTCACCCCCTCTTCTCCCCTCTCCCATCGGGCAAGAGGTACAGAAGTGTGAAAACGAACGCACGCACGCCTCCAGATTCAGGGACAGTTTTCTTCCCGGCTGTTATCAGGCAACTGAACCGTCCTCTCACCAACTAGAGAGCGGTCCTGACCTCCCATCCACTTCATTGGTGACCCTCGGACTATCTTTAATCGGGCTTTACCCTGCACTAAACGTTATTCCCTTATCCTGTATCCGTACACTGTGGACGGCTCGATTGTAATCATGGATTGTCTTTCCGCTGACTGGTTAGCACGCAGCAAAGGCTTTTCCTGTAGCTCGGTACACGGGACAATGAACTAAACTGATCTAAAGGTGAGAGGGACAGGAGATGCGCGGGGCTGGGCATCGAGTCACAGAGTGATACAGCGTGGAATCAGGCCCTTCGGCACAACTTGCCCACACCGGCCAACATGCCCCATCTACACTAGTCCCACCTGCCCCGCGTTTGGTCCCATATCCCTCCAAACCTGTCCTATCCATGTACCCGTCTAACTGTTTCTTAAACGTTGGGATAGACCCAGCCTCAACTACCTCCTCCGGCAGCTCGTTCCACACACCCACCACCCTCTGTGTGGAAAAGTTACCCCTCAGATTCCTATTAAATCTTTTCCCCTTCACCTTGAACCTATGTCCTCTGGTCCTCGATTCCCTACTCTGGGGCAAGAGACTCTGTGCGTCTACCCAATCTATTCCTCTCATGATTTTGTACACCTCTATAAGATAGAAGCATAGAAACATAGAAATTAGGTGCACGAGTAGGCCATTCGGCCCTTCGAGCCGGCACCGCCATTCAATGTGATCATGGCTGATCATCCAACCCAGTATCCCGTACCTGCCTTCTCTCCGTACCCCCTGATCCCCTTAGCCACAAGGGCCACATCTAACTCCCTCTTAAATATAGCCAATGAACTGGCCTCAACTACCCTCTGTGGCAGAGAGTTCCAGAGACCCACCACTCTCTGTGTGAAAAAAGTCCTTCTCATCTCGGTCCTAGAGGATTTCCCCCTTATCCTTAAGCTGTGACCCCTTGTCCTTGACCTCCCCAACATCGTGAACAATCTTCCTGCATCTAGCCTGTCCAACCCCTTAAGAATTTTGTACGTTTCTATAAGATCCCCTCTTAATCTCCTAAATTCTAGAGAGTATAAACCGAGTCTATCCAGTCTTTCCAGATCTATCCAGATCACCCCTCATCCTCCTGCGCTCCAAGGAATAGAGACCCAGCCTGCTCAACCTCTCCCTGTAGCTCACACCCTCTAGCCCTGGCAACATCCTCTCCACATAGAAAACATAGAAAAAAAAAATAGGTGCAGCAGTAGGCCATTCGGCCCTTCGAGCCTGCACCTCCATTCAATGTGATCATGGCTGATCATCCAACTCAGTATCCCGTACCTGCCTTCTCTCCATACCCCCTGATCCCTTTAGCCACAAGTGCCACATCTAACGCCCTCTTAAATATAGCCAATGAACTGGCCTCAACTACCTTCTGTGGCAGAGAATTCCAGAGACTCACCACTCTCTGTGTAAAGAATGTTTCCCTCATCTCGGTCCTAAAGGAATTCCCCCTTATCCTTAGACTGTGACCCCTCGTTCTGGACTTCCCCAACATCGGGAACAATCTTCCAGCATCTAGCTTGTCCAACCCCTTAAGAATTTTGTAAGTTTCTATAAGATCCCCCCTCAATCTTCTAAATTCCAGCGAGTACAAGCCGGGTCTATCCAATCTTTCCTCATGTGAAAGTCCTGACATCCCAGGAATCAGTCCACACACTTTCAAGTTTGACAATACCTTGCCTGTGACACGGTGCCCAGAACCGAACACAATAGTCTAAATGCGGTCTCACCGACACTTTATACAACTGCAACATGGCCTCCCAACTTTTATAGCCACAGGTTTTGTTGGGATGGTTCAGTTGCCTGATAACAGCTGGGAAGAAACTGTCTCGTAAAGCAGTGCCCGCTAATATTTCACATTTTCATTCAGGAAAAAAGGTTCTGACTGTCTACCCAGTTTATGCCTCTCAGAGTTTTATATATTTCGTTCAATTCTCTGCCCAACGTAGATAAAAATGCTGGAGGAACTCAGCGGGTGAGGCAGCATCTATGGAGTGAAGGGATAGGAGACGTTTCGGGCCGGGACCCAAAGGATCTCGACCCGAAACGTCACCCAGGGCCGGAAATCCCGGGGGGAGGACATGGGGACACGTCACCCCCCCCCCCCCCCCGTATTTTGTAATCCGTATTTTAAAACTCGGTTAAAAAAACTCTGCGTTCCACGAGACAGTGGAGGTGGGACTTATGATCGAGGGAGGGCGCCGATTGGACGAGGGAGACGTCAGTCAGCAGGTAAGGGGGGGCGGGATATGGTGATTCAGCGCGGGTGATTGGAGGAGGGAGGTGTCGCTCAGAGGCGGAGGAAAGAGGGGTGTGGATCTGAGGATAGAGCGCGGTGATTGGAGGAGGGAGGTGTCGGTCAGAGGCGGAGGTAAGAGGGGGGGTGGGACTGAGGATAGAGCGCGGTGATTGGAGGAGGGAGACAAGATCGTAGAGCAGAGTTTGAATGGGCCAGTTTGCGGGGCCTTTCATCGGGCCCGGCTTAAAATCGGAATCTTCCGCCGCCCCGCGGGCAAATTGCTGCGTCGAGGCGATCGAGGCTCCCGATGTTGAAGCCCCGACTGAAGCCCCACGATTCGGGGCGGACGAAGCTGCTGTTGCTGGAGTTGGGAGTCAGTCACCAAACACGTCGGCTCCCGATGTTACCGTCCGCAGGGCCCACAGCCGAAGCCTTGCGTGTATTTACGCATGCGTGCACGCGGCCACCAAGATATTGTGTCCCCCCATATTTTTATAGCGGTTTCCGTGCCTATTTCCTTCGCTCCATAGACGCTGCCTCACCCGCTGAGTTTCTCCACCATTTTTTTGTCTACCTTCGATTTTTCCAGCATCTGCAGTTCCTTCTTAACCAGTTCTCCCCCCCCCCCCCCCCCCCCCCCCCCCGAGCTCTGGAGCTTAATCCACATTAGTTCGTCAAAAATCTATAATAAATTGGTCAAATATGATTTCTCGTTCACAAAACTTTGCCTTGAATGTTTCCAATGTCATGGCCGGCACGGTGGCGCAGCGGTAGAGTTGCTGCCTCACAGCGCCAGGGACCCGGGGTCGATCCCGACTACGGGCGCTGTTCTAGCCAATGAACTGGCCTCAACTACCCTCTGTGGCAGAGAATTCCAGAGACCCACCACTCTCGGTGTGAAAAAAGTCCTTCTCATCTCGGTCCTAAAGGATTTCCCCCTTATCCTTAAGCTGTGACCCCTTGTCCTGGACCTCCCCAACATCGGGAACAATCTTCCTGCATCTAGCCTGTCCAACCCCTTAAGAATTTTGTAAGTTTCTATAAGATCCCCTCTCAATCTCCTAAATTCTAGAGAGTATAAACCGAGTCAATGCAGTCTTTGTTCATAAGACAGTCCTGACATCCCAGGAATCAGTCTGGTGAACCTTCTCTGCACTCCCTCTATGGCAATAATGTCCTTCCTCAGATTTGGAGACCAGGACTGTTTCTGCGCTGTATCTCTGTCCCTCGGCACTGGTTTATTAGCTTCGGTAAAATTGTAAATTGTCCCTAGTGGGTGCTGGATAGTTTTAGTGTCGTAGGTGATCGCTGGTCAGCACGGACCTGGTGGACTGAAGGGCCTGTTTCCATGCTGCATCTCCAAAATATAAAATCTGAAGTCTAAAGGTGATGTTTTGGGTCAGGACCCTTCTTTGGGCTGTTTGGAGAAGGAGAGGAGAAAGCTGGAAGCGGGGCCTCAACCCCACCTCCCTTTCAGTTCCTCTCACCCACTACACTGAAGAAGGGTCCCCACCTGTCTACATTCTCCACAGATGCTGCCTGACCCGCTGAGTTACTCCAGCACTCTGTGAAACGTCACCTATCCACGTTCCCCACAGATGCTGCCTGACCCGCTGAGTTACTCCAGCACTCTGTGAAACGTCACCTATCCATGTTCTCCACAGATGCTGCCTGACTCGCTGAGTTACTCCAGCACTCTGATTTAGTTTGTTATTCTAGTCACATGTGCCGAGGGATACAGCGTGGAAACAGGCCCTTCGGCCCACCGGGTCCGTTCCTACCAGCGATCCCCACACACTAACACCACCCTACACCCACTAGGGACAATTTTTACATTTATCAAGCCAATTAACCTACAAACCCGCACGTCTTTGGAGTGTGGGAGGAAACCGAAGATCTCAGAGAAAACCCGCGCAGGTCACGGGGAGAACGTGCAAACTCCGTACAGACAGCGCCCGTAATCGGGATCAAACCCGGGTCTCCGGCGCTACATTCGCTGCAAGGCGGCAACTCTACCGCTGCGCCACCGTTCACCACCGTACGATCAAACCGCCCACAGTGTACAGATACAGGATACAGGGAATCACGTTTAGTGCAAGGTAAAGCCAGCAAAGTCCGATTATAAGATAGTCCAAGGGTCTCCAATGAGGTAGATGGGAGGTCAGGACCGCTCTCTAGTTGGTGAGAGGACGGTTCAGTTGCCTGATAACAGCCGGGAAGAAACTGTCCCTGAATCTGGAGGTGTGTGTGCGTTCGTTTTCACACTTCTGTACCTCTTGCCCGATGGGAGAGGAACTGACATCCTGGGTTGTCAGGACTGTCTTATGAACAAAGACTGCATAGACTCGGTTTATACTCTCTAGAATTTAGGAGATCTTAGGGGGGATCTTATAGAAACTTACAAAATTCTTAAGGGGTTGGACAGGCTAGATGCAGGAAGATTGTTCCCGATGTTGGGGAGGTCCAGGACAAGGGGTCACAGTATAAGGATAAGGGGGAAATCCTTTAGGACCGAGATGAGAAGGACTTTTCTCACACAGAGAGTGGTGGGTCTCTGGAACTCTCTGCCACAGAGGGTAGTTGAGGCCAGTTCATTGGCTATATTTAAGAGGGAGTTAGATGTGGCCCTTGTGGCTAAGGGGATCAGAGGGTATGGAGAGAAGGCAGGTACAGGATACTGAGTTGGATGATCAGACATGATCATATTGAATGGCGGTGCAGTCTCGAAGGGCGGAATGGCCTACTCCTGCACCTAATTTATATGTTTCTATGTTTCTATGATCCAAATTAATAGGAGACCCCAATATCACACAGCATGGAAACAGGCCCTTCAGCTCAACTTGTCCCTAAACTTAAAGATTAAACCCCGATTAAAGATCGTTCGACGGTCTCCAGTGAAGTAGATGGGAGGTCAGGACCACTTTCCTTGTTTCCACACAACCTCGTGAAATATTTATTGCCTAGCGATATAGACAACAGACAATGGGTGCAGGAGTAGGCCATTCGGCCCTTCGAGCCAGCACCGCCATTCACTGTGATCACGGCTGATCATCCCCAATCAGTACCCCGTTCCTGCCTTCTCCCCACCTCCCCTGACTCCGCTATCTTTAAGAGCCCTATCTAGCTCTCTCTTGAAAGCATCCAGAGAACCGGCCTCCACCGCCCTCTGAGGCAGAGAATTCCACAAACTCACAACTCTCTGTGAGAAAAAGTGTTTCCTCGTCTCCGTTCTAAATGGCTTGCCCCTTATTTTTAAACTGTGGCCCCCGGTTCTGGACTCCCCCAACATCGGGAACATGTTTCCTGCCTCTAGCGTGTTTAAACCCTTATTAATCTTATATGTGTAACTAAATCTGTATGCAGTAGTGCGGCACGGTGGCGCAGCGGTAGAGTTGCCGCCTTTCAGCGAATGCAGCGCTGGAGACCCAGGTTCGATCCCGACTATGGACGCTGTCTGTACGGAGTTTGCACGTTCTCCCTGTGACCCGCGTGGGTTTTCTCCGAAATCTTCGGTTTCATAAGACAATAGGCAATAGATAATAGACAATAGGTGCAGGAGTAGGCCATTCGGCCCTTCGAGCCAGCACCGCCATTCACTGTGATCATGGCTGATCATCCCCAATCAGTACCCCGTTCCTGCCTTCTCCCCATATCCCCTGACTCCGCTATCTTCAAGAGCCCTATCTAGCTCTCTCTTGAAAGCATCCAGAGAACCGGCCTCCACAGCCCTCTGAGGCAGAGAATTCCACAGACTCACAACTCTCGGTGAGAAAAAGTGTTTCCTCGTCTCCGTTCTAAATGGCTTGCCCCTTGGTCTTAAGGACATAAGGAATAGGAGCAGAATTAGGCCATTTGGCCCATCAATTCAAACAAGAGGACATGACTTTAGAATTAAGGGACAGAAGTTTAGGGGTAACATGAGGGGGAACTTCTTTACTCAGAGAGTGGTGGCGGTGTGGAATGAGCTTCCAGTGGAAGTGGTGGAGGCAGGTTCGTTGCTATCATTTAAAAATAAATTGGATAGGCATATGGATGAGAAGGGTATGGAGGGTTATGGTATGAGTGCAGGCAGGTGGGACTAAGGGAAAAAAGTTGTTCGGCACGGGCTTGACGGGCCGAGATGGCCTGTTTCCGTGCTGTAATTGTTATATGGTTATATGGTTATATGGTTAAGTCTACTCCACCATTCGATCATGTCTGATCTATCTCTCCCTCCTAACCCCATTCTCCTGCCTTCTCCCCATAAACCCCTGACACCCGCACTAATCAAGAATCTGTCTATAGAGACTCCGAAGAAGGGTCTCGACCCGAAACGTCGCCTATCTCCTTCGCTCCTTAGACGCTGCTGCACCCGCTGAGTTTCTCCAGCTTTTTGTGTGACCCAAGAATCTGTCTATCTCTGCCTTAAAAATATCCACTGACGCGCCCTCCCTCACTCCAAAGACGTGCAGGTTTGTGGATTAATTGGCTTGAAATGTAAAATGTAAATTTATATGTAAAATTTTCCCTAGTGTGTGCGCGTGTGCGCGCGCGTGTGTGTGTGTGTGTGTGTGTGTGTGTGTGCGTGCGCGCGCGCGCGCGTGCGTGCGTGCGTGCGTGCGTGCGTGCGTGCGTGCGTGTGTGTGTGCGTGCGTGTGTGCGTGCGTGTGTGCGTGTGTGTGTGTGTGTGTGTGTGTGTGCGTGCGCGCGTGCGTGCGTGTGTGCGTGCGTGTGTGTGTAGGGTAGTGTTAATGTACGGGGATCGCTGGTCGGTGTGGACCCGATGGGCCGAAGGGCCTGTTTCCGCGCCGTATCTCGGAACGAAGCCTAACTAGCTTATTCTGGCGTTCACGGACCGGCTCAGCAACATAACTCCTTCGGCGATATATTCACCAGACGCACATGAATGCGGGATCTCTGCGGAATAAATCACCGTTTTCCCCCCCTCGCAATACCGAATAAGGAGGAATATTGTCCGGCCAACTTTGTACCATGATGTCAGCGGGAGTCGGAGCCACCAGCGCAGGATAGCATTCCTAATAAGATGAACATTCTACAAAGTAGAATGAGTTAGCCACTTAAACAAACTGCTTCTGTAATGTACACAGATTTAGAGCATTGGGGTCATGAAATGATACACGCGCAGGATGCATCACCGGAGCGGGGGGAGAGAGGGAGAGAGGGGGAGAGGGAGAGAGAGAGAGAGAGTGGGGGGGGGGGAGAGAGAGAGAAAGAGGGATGGGGAGAGAGAGAGAGGGAAGGGGAGAGAGGAAAGGGGAGAGAGAGAGGGAGGGGGGGAGAGAGGGAGAGGGAAGGGGAGAGAGAGGGAGGGGGGAGAGGGAGAGAGAGTGAAGGGGAGAGAGACAGAGGGGGGGAGACAAAGAGGGGGAGAGAGGGAGGGAGAGAAAGGGTGAAGGAGAGAGAAAGAGACAGGGGGAGAGAGAGAGAGAGGGGGAAGGGAGAGGGAGAGGGAGGGGGGAGAGAGGGAGAGAGGAGAGGGGAGAGAGGGAGAGAGGGAAGGGGAGAGAGGGAGGGAGGGAGGGAGAGAGAGGGAGAGGGAAGGGGAGAGAGAGTGAGAGAGGGAGACAAAGGGGGGGAGAGGGAGGGAGGGGGAGGGGGAGAGAGAAAGGGTGAAGGAGAAAGAGAGAAAGAGACAGGGAGAGAGAGGGAGAGAGAGACAGAGAGAAGGATGGAGACAGACGGAGAGACAGACAGACAGGGGGAGAGAGACAAAGAGAAATAGAGAGAGAGAGAGAGAGAGAGAGAAGGGAGAGAGACACACACAGAGACAGAAAGAGTGAGAAAGGGAGAGAGGGAGACAGAGAGAGGGAGACAGAGAGAGGGAGACAGAGAGAGAGAGAGAGAGAGAGAGAGAGAGAGAGAGAGGGAGAGACAGAAAGAGAGAAACATAGAAAACATAGAAACATAGAAATTAGGTGCAGGAGTAGGCCATTCGGCCCTTCGAGCCTGCACCGCCATTCAATTTCTCTCCCTCCCTCTCTCCCCCTCTTTGTCTCCCCCCCTCTGTCTCTCTCCCCTTCACTCTCTCTCCCTCTCCCCTCTCCTCTCTCTCCCCCCTCCCTCTCTCTCTCCCCTTCCCTTTCTCTCTCAAAGCCACTCGGGAACGCTGGTGCAGGATTCCTAAAACATTAGGGGGTTACACAAAAAGCTGGAGAAACTCAGCGGGTGCAGCAGCATCTAAGGAGCGAAGGAGATAGGCGACGTTTCGGGTCGAGACCCTTCTTCAGATCCTAAAACATTAAACTGCAAGAGGGATCGGGAGTGAAGAACGCAAACGCAACGCTAGCATTTATTTCAAGAGGGCTTGTATATAGTAGAGTTGCTGCCTCAGAGACCCGGGTTCCATCCCGACTACGGGTGCTGTCTGTACGGAGTTTGCACGTTCTCCCCATGACCCGCGTGGGTTTTCTCCGAGATCTCCGGTTTCCTCCCACACTTGCAAAGACGTGCGGGTTTGTAGGTTAATTGGCTTGGTGCAAATGTAAAGATTGTCCCTAGTGGGTGTAGGGTGGTGTTAGTGTGCGGGGATCGCTGGTTGGCACGGGCCCGGTGGGCCGAAGGGCCTGTTTCCGTGCTGTGTCTGTAAACTGAACTAAACAAGAACAGGAATGTAAAGGGCCTGTCCCACCAGCATCCGACTCCATGCGATGAGCGCGATCAAACTGGAAGCGGGGGCCGCGCGGAGGTCGGGTGATCCCCTGTACAGGGCCGTTCCCACCAGCATGCGCCTGCATGCGGCAAGCGCGACCAAACCGGCAGCGGGGGCCGCGCGGAGGTCGGGTGAGTGGCGCAACGCGGCGCAAAGTGAGGCGAACTTGGAGCGAAGTCTTAAAGGTAAGTTCGCCAGGACAGAGAGGGGCACACAGAGAGGGGCACAGAGGCACACACACACAGAGAGGGCCACGGAGCCACACACAGAGAGGTTCACGGAGGCACCTATAGAGAAGGTCACGGAGGCACGACGTCGAGGCGGTGTGTAATGCGTGGAGGCGACTGCGAGCCGACAAGCCGTTGCCGCGCGGAATTTTTGAACACAGTCAGTTTTTCGGAGCCCCGCGCGATGTCGGGACGAACTCCGCACAATTCCGGCGATCGAAGTGGGACCGGCCCCGCGACGCCGGACGGCTCAAGCGACCACGTTAGGTCGCGCTCATCGCATAGAGTTGCATGCTGGTGGGACAGGCCCTTAACGCGGAGGCTCTATAAGGCGCTGGTCGGGCCACATTTGGAGGACTGTGGGCAATTTTGGGCCCCGTATCTGAGGAAGGATGTGCCGGCTCTGGAGAGGGTCCAGAGGAAGTTTACAAGAACGATCCCAGGAGTGAGTGGGTTAACCTATGATGAGCGTTTGTCGGCACTGGGCCTGTACTCGCTGGAGTTTAGAAGAATGAGGGGGGGGGACCTCATTGAAAGGTACAGAATAGTGAAAGGCCTGGATAGAGTGGATGTGGAGAGGATGTTTCCACTAGTGGGAGAGTCTAGGACCAGAGGGCACAGCCTCGGAATTAAAGGGCGTTCTGTTAGGAAGGAGATGCGGAGAAATGTCTTTAGCCAGAGGGCGGTGAATCTGTGGGATTCCTTGCCACAGACGGCTGTGGAGGCCACAAGTCAGTGGATATTTTTAAGGCAGAGATAGACAGATGCTGAAGAAGGGTCTCGACCCGAAACGTCGCCCATCTCCTTCGCTCCTTAGATGCTGCTGCACCCCTGCTGAGTTTCTCCAGCTTTTTGTGTAACCATAGATAGATTCTTGATCAGTGCGGGTGTCAGGGGTTACGGGGAGAAGGCAGGAGAATGGGGTTGGGAGGCAGAGATAGATCAGCCACGATTGAACGGTGGAGTAAACTTGATGGGCCGAATGGCCTAATTCTGCTCCTATTCCTTAGGACCTTATGACCCTATGAATAGGAATGAAGTGCAGAACAAGGGCCTGTCCGATTGGCGATTTTCCCGGCGACTGCCGGCATCATTGACTGACGTATCAGGTCACCGATAAATACGCAGCGTGACGCGGCGTGATGGCGTATTGACGTGTTTTTTTGTCGCCGCTGGATTTTGAAACGTTCAAAATCGTTTGGCGACACTGATGTGACGCCGGCAAAAATGGGCAAGTGGGACAGGTCCTTAAGGTCCACACCCGTTCTGTTTCTCCACAGATGCTGAGTTACTCCAGCATTTTGTGTCTCCGTCTTCGGTTGTCGGGAGGTAGCCGTTCCTGAACCTGGAGGTCAGGGTTCTCAGTCTCCGTGACTTTCTACCCGACGGCGTGGAGCGGTGAAATGCGCAGCGTGGCCGGGGTGGTGTGGGTTTCGGATGATGCTGGCCAAAGATTCTATAGCGGAGCAAGATAGGCCACTCCCTCTAAACGCAACGGGCTGACGTGTAGTACTTGCTTGTACTCGCTGGAATTTCGAAGATTGAGGGGGGATCTTATAGAAACTTACAAAATTCTTAAGGGGTTGGACAAGCTAGATGCTGGAAGATTGTTCCCGTTGTTGGGGAAGTCCAGAACAAGGGGTCACAGTTTAAGGATAAGGGGGAATTCTTTTAGGACCGAGATGAGGAAAACATTTTTCACACAGAGAGTGGTGAGTCTCTGGAATTCTCTGCCACAGAGGGTAGTCGAGGCCAGTTCATTGGCTATATTTAAGAGGGCGTTAGATGTGGCACTTGTGGCTAAAGGGATCAGGGGGTATGGAGAGAAGGCAGGTACGGGATACTGAGTTGGATGATCAGCCATGATCACATTGAATGGCGGTGCAGGCTCGAAGGGCCGAATGGCCTACTCCTGCACCTATTTTTCTATGGTTACACAAGAAGCTGGAGAAACTCAGCGGGTGCAGCAGCATCGAAGGAGCGAAGGAGATAGGCGACGTTTCGGGTCGAGACCCTTCTTCAGACTGGGAAGGGTCTGAAGAAGGGTCTCGGACCGAAACGTCGCCTATCTCCTTCGCTCCTTAGATGCTGCTGCACCCGCTGAGTTTCTCCAGCACTTTTGTCAACCTTCGATTTTCCAGCATCTGCAGTTCCTTCTTAATTGAATTGAATTACCTTTATTGTCATTCAGACCATTCGGTCTGAACGAAATTTCGTGCCTGCAGTCATACATATATTAAAAGTAACAAAAACCTTACAATGAACACAAACTTAACATCCACCACAGTGAGTTCACCAAACACCTCCTCACTGTGGTGGAAGGCAAAAGCCTTAGAGTCTCTGTCTTCTTCCCTCCTTGTTCTCCCTCTGCGCTGAGGAGATCCAGGCCTCCGATGTTGCCGTCCACCAGGCCCGCGGCCGAGCCTCCGAAACTGGGCCGCCGCCACCGCCAGAATGCTGGAATGCCGGAACACCGCCACAGGGCCCGCCGCCGGAACGTCGTTGGAGCACCGCAGCCCCAAAAACTAGGCCGCCGCTGGAGCACTGCAGCCCCGAAAGCCAGGCCGCCGCTGAAGCTCCGAAGCCCCGAAAGCCAGGCCGCCGCTGGAGCACCGCAGCCCCGAAAGCCAGGCCGCCGCTGGAGCACCGCAGCCCCGAAAGCCAGGCCGCCGCTGGAGCACCGCAGCCCCGAAGGCCAGGCCGCCGCCGGAACGTCGCTGGAGCACCGCAGCCCCGAAAGCCAGGCCGCCGCTGGAGCACCGCAGCCCCGAAAGCCAGGCCGCCGCTGGAGCACCGCAGCCCCGAAAGCCAGGTCGCCGCTGGAGCACCGAAGCCGTGCCGCCGCTGACGGAAGCTGGAAGGCCGCCATAGCTCCAAGGCCGCCAGCTCCGCCATTAGGGCCTCAGAACAGACGGAGACGGTGATGGGGGACACGACAAGAAAAGCCGCATCCCCCCCGAAGGGAGAGACTAAAACCCCGTTTCTCCCACCCTCCCCCCCCCCCCACACACATACACAACCTAACAAACCAAAAATAAACACTAAAAACAGGCACGAAGACAAAAATAAAATAAAAGACAGACGTACTGCAGGTGAGCCGCAGCTGCCTGGCAGCGCCCCCACTTCCGGCAACACCTATAACACCTATTTTTCTATGTTTCTAACGGAGTGGAACGTGGGCCATTTTTTCATCCATTTCCGTAACCGGACCCGGCCCGACTCGCAGTGTAACCAACGTTACGGGGGAACAGTTTGTGTTAATAAATTATAATCCTGAAAATGAGGAGAAGATTTTTCCCAAAGAACTTTTATTTTTACGAGGATGTTTCCGTCTCCGCACTAGTATCTTCGCTCCGCTGTGACGGGATCTTTGGTGCGGAGACGGAAGCCGGTTACGGGAATGGGGCCTAAAATCACCCACGAATCTGCCCATGACCGTACTACGTCTTTTTCGTCGAGTGGACTATCTTCCTCCGCTGTAGGATCTTTGCTGCTGGCTGCCTTCTTGAGGTACATCCCTTCCATGTACCCGTGATGCACCGGGCAGTGTCCAGCGCTCCCTGCAACCTCCTGCATTCTACGGGCCTTCGCCGAGTTGCCGGACCAGGCCCTGATGCAACAAATTACTATTCTCCTCACCGTATCGGTACAAGTTCGCCAAGAGTGCCAGGAGCAATAGACAATAGGTGCAGGAGTAGAGGCCATTCGGCCCTTCGAGCCAGCACCGCCATTCAATGTGATCATGGCTGATCATCCCCAATCAGTACCCCGTTCCTGCCTTCTCCCCATATCCCCTGACTCCGCTATCATTAACAGCCCTATCTAGCTCTCTCTTGAAAGTATCCAGAGAACCGGCCTCCACTGCCCTCTGAGGCAGAGAATTCCACAGACTCACAACTCTCTGTGAGAAAAAGTGTTTCCTCACCTCCGTTCTAAATGGCTTACCCCTTATTCTTAAACTGTGGCCCCTGGTTCTGGACTCCCCCAACATCGGGAACATGTTTCCTGCCTCTAGCGTGTCCAAGCCCTTAACAATCTTTTATGTTTATTAAGAGGCAAGAGGTCCTCCTGCAGTTGTACAGAGCCCTAGTGAGACCACACCTGGAGTATTGTGTGCAGTTTTGGTCCCCTAATTTGAGGAAGGACATTCTTGCTATTGAGGGAGTGCAGCGTAGGTTCACAAGGTTAATTCCCGGGATGGTGGGACTGTCATATGCTAAGAGAATGGAGCGGCTGGGCTTGTATACTCTGGAATTTAGAAGGATGAGTGGGAATCTTATAGAAACATATAGAATTCTTAAGGGATTGGGCACGCTAGATGCAGGAAAAATGTCCGCGATGTTGGGGGAGTCCAGAACGAGGGGTCACAGTTTAAAAATAAGGGGGAAGCCATTTAGGACTGGGATAAGGAAAACCTTTTCCACCCAGAGAGTTGTGAATCTGTGGAATTCTCTGCCACAGAAGGTGGTGGAGGCCGATTCACTGGATGTTTTCAAGAGAGAGCTATATTTAGCTCTTAAGGCTAGCGGAGTCAGGGGATATGGGGAGAAGGCAGGAACGGGGTACTGATTGGGGATGATCAGCCATGATCACATTGAATGGCGGTGCTGGCTCGAAGGGCCGAATGGCCTCTACTCCTGCACCTGTTGTCTATGTTTCCTGACTCTCAGTCTGAAGAAGGGCCTCGACCCGAGACGTCACCCATTCCCTTCTCTCCAGAGATGCTGCCTGTCCCGCTGAGTTGTTCCAGCACTTTGCCTTCATCTTAGAAGACTATATGTCTTCTAAGACAGACACAAAGTGTCTTCTTCGAAGACTATTGAAGAGGTCTTTCGATTGTCTGAGATCAGTTGGAAAGAAGCTGTTCCTGAAGCGATTTCAAGCATTTTTATCAGGACTATCATTTTTATCAGGCACAGCGGTAGATTTCCTGCCTTACCGAGCATTAGTCCCTAAATGAGCATCAGGGTTAAATGCTGATTGCGGGTGCTGTAACAGAGTGCGTCTGTCCGTGCGGAGTTTGCACGTTCTCCCCGTGACCTGCGTGGGCTTCCTCCCACGCTCCAAAGACGTGCGGGTTTGCAGGTTATTTGGCCTCTGTAAAATTGTAAATTGTCCCTAGTATGTGTAGGATAGTGTTAGTGCGATCGCTGGTCGGCGCGGGCTCGATGGGCCGAAGGGCCAGTTTCCGCGCTGTATCGCAAAAAGCTGGAGTAACTCAGCGGGTCAGGCAGCATCTTGAGGGGTTGGACAGGCTAGATGCTGGAAGATTGTTCCCGATGTTGGGGGAGGTCCAGAACACGGGGTCACAGTCTAAGGATAAGGGGGAATTCCTTTAGAACCGAGATGAGGAAAACATTCTAAGGGGATCAGAGGGTATGGAGAGAAGGCAGGTACGGGATACTGAGCTGGATGATCAGCCATGATCATATTGAATGGCGGTGCAGGCTCGAAGGGCCGAATGGCCTACTCCTGCACCTAATATCTATGTTTCTATGATCCCTTTAGCCACAAGGGCCACATCTAACTCCCTCTTAAATATAGCCAATGAACTGGCCTCAACTACCTTCTGTGGCAGAGAATTCCAGAGACTCACCACTCTCTGTGTGAAAAAAGTCCTTCTCATCTCGGTCCTAAAGGATTTCCCCCTTATCCTTAAGCTGTGACCCCTTGTCCTGGACCTCCCCAACATCGGGATCAGAGGGTATGGAGAGAAGGCAGGTACGGGATACTGAGTTGGGTGATCAGCCATGATCACATTGAATGGCGGTGCAGGCTCGAAGGGCCGAATGGCCTACTCCTGCACCTAATTTCTATGTTTCTATGTCTAGCACAAAATCAGGGTTGAAACCTGAGTTTGGGACTGGATGGTACACAAAAGGCTGGAGAAACTCAGCGGGTGCAGCAACATCTAAGGAGTGAAGGAGATAAGCGACGTTTCGGGTCGAGACCCTTCTTCAGACTGAAGTTTAGTTTAGATCAGTTCTCAGTTATACTCCATTTTGACTCAATCTGTAACACAGTGTGTCTGTCTGTACGGATTTGCACGTTCACCCCGTGACCTGCGCGGGTTTCCTCCGAGATCTTCGGTTTCCTCCCACACACTCCAAAGGCGTGCAGGTTTGCAGGTTAATTGGCTTTGGTGTAAATGGCAGTTGTCCCTAGTGTGTGTCGGATGGCGTTAGCGTGCTGGTCGGCGCGGATTCGGCGGGCCAAGGGGCCTGTTTCCGCTCCGTATCTCCAAACTAAAATAACACGTCAGCGTTGCGCGCCCTGCAGGGCGTCCATCTTGGGAAGCAGCGTCCATCTTGGGAAGCAGCGACTGAGCTGACGGGGTTAATCCGACGATCCCTGCACTCCCCCCCCACCCCAATTCCTTCTCACAATCCGGCCGGCTGTAAAAGGCAAGGAATTCTTCCCGGGAGATTCCTGACGTGATTTATCCGGCAGCCAGGCAGCAGTGAATAACTCTTGAAGCAAAAACCATTTATTTCACGACTAGTCACCGATTCCAACATCATCAGAGTGGATTTGCAGAGGCTGATCCTGGCCATTGACAGCAGGCAAAAATAGCTGGAGAAACTCAGCGGGTGAGGCAGCATCTATGGGGCGAAGGAATAGGTGACGTTTCGGGTCGAGACCCTTCTTTAAGTCACTTCAAGTCAATCTTAGTCACTTTTATTTCTATAGCACATTTAAAAAACAACTCTCGTTGGCCAAAGTGCGTCACATTGGTGGAGGTACTAACGTTATACAACAGTGGTTCATCGATTTAACACAAACATCACCACATACATATAGCCCTCGCTCAGAGAGAAAGGCTTAGGTCTTTATTCTTTGGAGCGCAGAAGGTTAAGGGGGGACTTGATTGAGGTCTTTAAAATGATGAAAGGGATAGACAGATTTCCTGCCTTACCGAGCATTAGTCCCTAAATGAGCATCAGGGTTAAATGCTGAATGCGGGTGCTGTAACAGAGTGCGTCTGTCCGTGCGGAGTTTGCACGTTCTCCCCGTGACCTGCGTGGGTTTTCTCCTAGTGCTAGTGCGATCGCTGGTCGGCGCGGACTCGATAAGCTTTTCCCATTTGAGGGTAGGGAAGATTCAAACAAGAGGGCATGACATGAGAATTAAGGGACAGACGTTTAGGGGTAACATGAGGGGGAACTTCTTTACTCAGAGAGTGGTGGCTGTGTGGAATGAGCTTCCAGCAGAAGTGGTGGAGGCAGGATCGATTTTAACATTTAAAAGTAAAGTGGATAGGTATGTGGACGGGAAGGGAATGGAGGGGTATGGTCTGAGTGCAGGTAGATGGGACTAGGGGAAAATAAATGGTCGGCACGGACTGGAAGGGCCGAGAGGGCCTGTTTCCGTGCTGTAATTGTTATATGGTTATATGGGTATTGGGGATGATCAGCCATGATCACATTGAATGGCGGTGCTGGCTCGAAGGGCCGAATGGCCTACTCCTGCACCTATTGTCTGTTGTCTATTGCATGTCTAAAGTCTACAGCAAAGAACCTCGACCTCTGCAATAACTCCCTGAACTATCACACCCTCCATTCTACACAATGTCTTCCCTTCAGGCCTCATGCCACAAACCAGCAGCTAGGCCGTGTCTGTGACTTGGTTTAAATCCTTCACGCACACCCCCCCCCCCCCCCCCCCCCCTCCTGAAGCTAAGCAGCAGGATTAGGCACTTCGATAGCGAAGGGTGATCTGCCCAGCGTCACGTCGGAGCTTGCCAGGTCGGTGCTCAACTGCTAAGATATCATCACAGCCCAGATAAGAGCTCTAAATCAAGGGCCGGGCCTGGCCAGTTACAGAGCACTTAACAAATCTCTCCCTGCAATAAAACAAAATCCTTGGCTCCGTATCGAGATACTTCACAGCGCGGTCTGCCCGAGACGGCGAGGAATCGCAGAGAGACAGAGAGATGTGGATGTCATAGCAACATAGAAACATGGACAATAGGTGCAGGAGTAGAGGCCATTCGGCCCTTCGAGCCTGTCCAACTCTCTCTTGAAAGCATCCAGAGAATCGGCCTCCTGAGGCAGATTCACAACTCTCTGGGTGAAAAAGTGTTTCCTCATCTCCGTTCTAAATGGCCTACCCCTTATTCTTAGAAACATAGAAACATAGAAAATAGGTGCAGGAGTAGGCCATTCGGCCCTTCGAGCCAGCACCGCCATTCAATATGATCATGGCTGATCATCCAACTCAGTATCCTGTACCTGCCTTCTCTCCATACCCCCTGATCCCTTTAGCCACAAGGGCCACATCTAACTCCCTCTTAAATATAGCCAATGAACTGGCCTCAACTACCTTCTGTGGCAGAGAATTCCACAGATTCACCACTCTCTGTGTGAAAAATGATCTTTGGATCTCGGTCCTAAAAGACTTCCCCCTTATCCTTAAGCTGTGACCCCTTGTCCTGGACTTCCCCAACATCGGGAACAATCTTCCAGCATCTAGCCTGTCCAACCCCTTAAGAATTTTGTACGTTTCTATAAGAAACTTACAAAATCTTCTAAATTCTGTCTTCTAAATCCTCAATCTTCTAAATCCTCAATCTTCTAAATTCCAGCGAGTACAAGCCAAGTCTGTCCAGTCTTTCTTCATATGGAAGTCCTGACATCCCAGGAATCAGTCTGGTGAACCTTCTCTGTACCCCCCCCCCCCATGGCAAGAATGTCTTTCCTCAGATTAGGAGACCAAAACTGTACGCAATACTCCAGGTGTGGTCTCACCAAGACCCTGTACAACTGCAGTAGAACCTCCCTGCTCCTATACTCAAATCCTTTTGCTATTCCCATGTCATAGAGTTTTTAGTTTTCAGAGATGCAGCGCGGAAACAGGCTCTTCGGAGAGAATTCCACAGACTCACAACCCTCTGTGAGAAAAAGTGTTTCCTCGTCTCCGTTCTAAATGGCTTACCCATTATTCTTAAACTGTGGCCCCTGGTTCTGGACTCCCCCAACATCGGGAACATGTTTCCTGTATCCAGGGTGTCCAAACCTTTAACAATCTTAGATGTTTCAATGAGATACCCTCTCATCCTTCTAAATTCCAGAGTGTACAAGCCCAGCCGCTTCATTCTCTCTGCATATGTCAGTCCCGCCATCCCGGGAATTAACCTTGTAAACCTACGCTGCACTCCCTCAATAGCAAGAAGGTCCTTCCTCAAATTAGGGGACCAAAACTGCACACAATACTCCAGGTGTGGTCTCACTAGGGCCCTGTACAACTGCAGAAGGACCTCCTTGCTTCTATACTCAACTCCTCTTGTTATAAAGGCCAACATGCCATTCGCTTTCTTCACTGCCTGCTGTACCTGCATGCTTACTTTCATAGACTGATGTACAAGGACCCCCAGATCCCGTTGTACTTCCCCTTTTCCCAACTTGACACCATTTAGATAGTAATCTGCCTTCCTGTTTTTGCTATCAAAGTGGATAACCTCACATTTATCCGCATTAAACTGCATCTGCCATGCATCTGCCCACTCCCCCAACCTGTCCAAGTCACCCTGCATTCTCATAGCATCCTCCTCGCAGTTCACACTGCCACCCAGCTTTGTGTCAACTGCAAATTTGCTAATGTTACTTTGAATCCCTTCATCCAAATCATTGATGTATATTGTAAATAGCTGCGGTCCCAGCACCGAGCCTTGTGGTACCCCACTAGTCACTGCCTGCCATTCTGAAAGGGACCCGTTAATCCCTACTCTCTGTTTCCTGTCTATGGGTTATGATGAGAAGGCAGGAGAATGGGGTTAGGAGAGAGAAATAGATCAGCCATGATTGCATGGCGGAGTAGACATGATGGGCCGAATGGCCTAATTCTGCTCCTGTCACTTATGGCGGAAGGTTCCCGACCCGAAATGCCACCTATCCATGTTCTCCACAGATGCTGCCTGACCCGCTGAGTTACTCCAGCACTGTGTGTGTGTGTGTGTGTGTGTGTGTGTGTGTGTGTGTGTGTGTGTGTGTGTGTGTGCGTGTGTGTGCGTG
>OY740787.1:2561116-2751748 GCA_963514005.1 Raja brachyura
TGTCTATATGTGTGTGTGTGTGTGTGTGTGTGTGTATGTGTGTGTGTGTGTGTGTGTGTGTGTGCGTGTGTGTAGTAATCTGCCTTCCTGTTTTTGCTACCAAAGTGGATAACCTCACATTTATCCGCATTAAACCTCATCTGCCGTGCATCTGCCCACTCCCCCAACCCTGTGCCCTTGGTGTTTAAGCATTTAAATCATTCCTCCGCTGCCACGGTTTACGAGGGTGCGGCATTCCCTGGGCCCCGCGGCACGTAAGCACTTGGAGAGGGCGGCTTGTTGTCGCCGGTCGCCACGGACACAGGCACGAAACAGCGAGTGCCGTGACGGGGGAGGGGAACATTCTCCGCTCCTCTGTGTGGGCGTCCCGCACACATGTCCCAGTCCGTTAATCCCTGGCAGCTGCTGTCGTCGCTCGGGCTCCGATGCGAGGTCGCTTTCCCCACTGGCCCGCAGCCCGCAGAGACCACACTCACACCGGTCGCTCGGTTATTCATTCACTCCCTCATTTACTTATTTCAATGTTTCTTTTAATTGCACAAGAATAAACTAAATCGGCATAACTGTCATACAATTCTCGTGCCGCTTCAGTTTTTAACGTGTTATAAACTGATAAGTGAATCGGGGGGAAAAAAAAGTTAAAATTGAAAGAATTAAGAAAAAGAAAGATACAAAAACGCCAGAGCTGCCAAAAACGTGAGAGAACAGGAGAGAAAAGAAAGTCAAGTCAAGTCAAACAAACGTTATTGTCATTTAGAAATACATCGATGTATGCAGTTCCAAACGAAATTCCGTTGCATTTGGCTCCCTGTGCAACACGATAATTAACAGAAGGATAAACATGGATAAAATTGATAAAAAGGATTAAATAGACAATGGTGGCGGCCCATTACACGGCATTCAGGAGATATGTCATAGAAACATAGACAATAGGTGCAGGAGTAGAGGCCATTCGGCCCTTCGAGCCTGCACCGCCATTCAATGTGATCATGGCTGATCATCCAGCTCAGTATCCCACACCTGCCTTCTCTCCATACCCCCTGATCCCTTTAGCCGCAAGGGCCACATCTAACGCCCTCTTAAATATAGCCAATGAACTGGCCTCAACTACCTTCTGTAGGCAGAGAATTCCACAGATTCACCACTCTCTGTGTGAAAAATGTTTTTCTCATCTCGGCCCTAAAGGGTTTCCCGCTTATCCTTAAACTGTGTGACCCCTTGTCCTGGACTTCCCCAACATTGGGAACAATCTTCCTGCATCTAGCCTGTCCAACCCCTTAAGAATTTTGTAAGTTTCTATAAGATCCCCCCCTCAATCTTCTAAATTCTAGCGAGTACAAGCCGAGTCTATCCAGTCTTTCTTCATATGGAAGTCCTGCCATCCCAGGAATCAGTTTGGTGAACCTTCTCTGTACTCCCTCTGTGGCAAGAATGTCTTTCCTCAGATTAGGAGACCAAAACTGTACGCAATACTCCAGGTGTGGTCTCACCAAGACCCTGTACAACTGCAGTAGAACCTCCCTGCTCCTATACTCAAATCCTTTTGCTATGAATGCTAACATACCATTCGCTTTCTTCACTGCCTGCTGCACCTGCATGCCTACTTTCAATGACTGGTGTACCATGACACCCAGGTCTCGCTGCATCTCCCCTTTTCCTAATCGGCCGCCATTCAGATAATAGTCTGCTTTTCTGTTTTTGCCGCCAAAGTGGATAACCTCACATTTATCCACATTATACTGCATCTGCCATGCATCTGCCCACTCACCCAGCCTATCCAAGTCACCTTGCAGCCTCCTAGCATCCTCCTCACAGCTAACACTGTCCCACCATCCTTCCCTACCCCCGCTCACCCAACACAAGCATTGGTTTTAAATTTGTGTTCAACCATTCTATTGTTGAAGAAATTCAATGAAAGACGACCATGTGTTTAGCTATTTAGTTTAGTTTACAGACAGACCTTTCGGCCCACCGTATACTCTGGAGTTTAGAAGGATGAGAGGGGACCTTATTGAAACAGATAAGATTGTTAAGGGTTTGGACACGCTAGAGGCAGGAAACATGTTCCCGATGTTGGGGGAGTCCTGAACCAGGGGCCACACAGTTTAAGAATAAGGGGTAAGCCATTTAGAACGGAGATGAGGAAACACTTTTTCTCACAGAGAATCGTGAGTCTGTGGAATTCTCTGCCTCAGAGGGCGGTGGAGGCCGGTTCTCTGGATACTTTCAAGAGAGAGCTAGATAGGGCTCTTAAAGATAGCGGAGTCAGGGGATATGGGGAGAAGGCAGGAACGGGGTACTGATTGGGGACGATCAGCCACGATCACATTGAATGGCGGCGCTGGCTCGAGGGGCTTGAAGGTTCATTCCCGGGATGGCGGGACTGTCGTACGCTGGCTCGGAGGGCCAAATGGCCTGCTCCTGCACCTATTGTCTATTGTCAATTGTCACCCAAAGGGTGGTGGGTGTATGGAACGAGCTGCCGGAGGAGGTAGTTGAGGCAGGGGCTATTGTGATGTTGACAGGTACATGGGTAGGACGGGTTTGGAGGGATATGGGCCAAACGCAGGCAGGTGGGGCTAGTGTAGACAGGGCATGTTGGGCCAGTTTCCACTGTGTGAGTCAATGTCCTCTAGGCTTTGACATTTCCACTCTGGGAGAAAGGTTTTAACTGTCTACCCTATCTATGCCACTTATAATAGCGGGCGACAACACGACACTGAACATGTGCGTGGGATAATTGACAACAGCATTGCTTCCCTGGAATGTTTCCAGCGGACTCTGGCACTGTGCGGAGGTGTCCTCTACCAGGAGGTCACGGGAGAGGAAGACGTATGAACCTCACCCTATTTATAGCGTCCCTTCCCCAGCTGTCCAATTCCTCAACGCCAGAATTCCACTCATAAACCTGCCTGCTTTAACTTCACAGCCTCAAAAAAACTCAGCGGGACAGGCAGCATCTCTGGAGAGAAGGAATGGGTGACGTTTCAGGTCGAGACCCTTCTACAGACTGAGCTAGAGACACACAGACACATAAGGAAGGGTGGCAAGTTTGTACACTGTTCTCCCCGTGACCTGCGTGGGTTTTCTCCGGGTGCTCCGGTTTCCTCCCACACTCCAAAGAGGTGCGGGTTTGTAGGTTAGTTGGCTTCAGTGTGTGTAGGATAGTGCTAGTGTACGGGGTGATCGCTGGTCAATAGACAATAGGTGCAGGAGTAGGCCACTCGGCCCTTCGAGCCAGCATCGCCATTCAATGTGATCATGGCTGATCATCCCCATATCCCCTTGACTCCGCTATGTTTAAGAGCCCGATCTACCTCTCTCATGAAAGCATCCAGAGAACTGGCCTCCACTGCCCTCTGAGGCAGAAAATTCCACAGACTCACCACTCTCTGTGAGAAAAAGTGTTTCCTCGTCTCCATTTGGCCCTTCGAGCCAGCACCGCCATTCAATGTGATCATGGCTGATCATCCCCAATCAGTACCCCGTTCCTGCCTTCTCCCCATATCCCCTGACTCCGCTATCTTTAAGAGTCCAATCTAGCTCTCTCTTGAAAGCATCCAGAGAATTGGCCTCCACTGCCCTCTGAGGCAGAGAATTCCACAGACTCACCACTCTGTGTGAGAAAAAGTGTTTCCTCGTCTCCGTTCTAAACGGCTTACCCCTTATTCTTAAACTGTGGCCCCCTGGTACAGGACTCCCCCAACATCAGGTACATGTTTCCTGCCTCTAGCGTGTCCAAACCCTTAATAAGGGTCGGCACGGACTCGGTGGGCCGAAGGGCCTGTTTCCACACTGTATCTCTAAACTATAAGGTCTCATTTCTACATCGTATTGTACATACGTTCAACAGGTGAGGAAAAGAGGAAATAAACCCAGGGAGGAATATGGACTCAAGGAACTGCAGGTGGTGGAATCCCGCCTAGAAAAAGTGCTGGAGTACTCAGCAAGTCAGGCAGCATCTCTGGTGGACACGGACAGGCAACGTTTCGGATCGGGCCCCTCTTCAGAGTGGAGAATAGAGAAACATAGTAAATAGGTGCAGGAGTAGGCCATTCGGCCCTTCGAGCCAGCACCGCCATTCAATGTGATCATCCAAAATCAGTACCCCGTTCCTGCTTTCTCCCCATATCCCTTGATTCCCTTAGCCCTTGGAGCTGAATCTAAAGGGCCTGTCCCACTTGGGCGACCTAATCCGCGAGTTCTGGCGGGTTTGCCCTCGACTCATACTCGCAGCAAGGTCGACACGAGGTTGTAGGAGGTCTTCGTAACTCTCCTTCATGCTCAAGAGTGGTCTCCGCGTACTCGGGGCCTCAGCTGGGTCGCGGCGATTTTTTCAACATGTTAAAAAATGCTCGCGAGTGAAAAAAGTTTGCCTTGGAAAAAATCGATACGTTTTTTACTCGTAGGTTTAGTCGTAGTAGGTCGGCACGTTAGTCGTAGGTAATCGAGGGTAATCGAGGGTAGTCGTAGATAGTCTTCATCATAGTCGAAGGGAGGTCGAAGGGAGGTCGTCTTCACTCCACTTTTCAGTGTCCAATTTTCCCGAAGTTAGTTGTAGCTGGTCTTCAACATAGTTGTAGGAGGTTTTCAACATGACACTTATTCACACTCTCCTAAACTCGCCAATTAGGTCGCCCAAGTGGGACAGCCCCTTTCTTTCTCTTGCAAATAGAGAATTGGATAAAAAATATAGTGTTATACCTAGAAAGGAAGTGCAAGCATTAAAAAAAAAGAGCATGGGTAGCAAGAAAGTAGCTTGGAAGATCTGGAATACATTGTTAGCCAGAAGCCACGTTAGAATCCTTTGAAGGCAGGCACAGAATGCTGGAGTAACTCTGCGGGTGAGGCAGCACCTTTGGAGAGAAGGAATGGGCGACGTTTCGGGTCATGTAACCAAGGTCCAGTGGAGAACTGTGTAAGAAAGAACTGCTAATGCTGATGAAAATCAAAGGTAGACACAAAAGGCTGGAGTAACTCAGCGGGTGAGGCAGCATCTCTGGGGAGAAGGAATGGGAGACATTTCGGGTCGAGGCCCTTCTTCAGACGGATGTCAGGGGACGGGGGCGGGACAGAGATAGAATGTAGTCGGAGACAGTAAAGGGCCTGTCCTAACCAGCATCCGACTCCATGCAATGAGCGCGATCAAACTAGAAGCAGGGGCCGCGCGGAGGTCGGGTGATCCCCTGTACAGGGCCGTTCCCACCAGCATGCGCCCGCATGCGGCAAGCGCGACCAAACCGGCAGCGAGGGCCGCGCGGAGGTCGGGTGAGTGGCGCAACGCGGCGCAAAGTGAGGCGAACTTGGAGCAAAGTCTTAAAGGTAAGTTCGCCAGGACAGAGAGGGGCACACAGAGAGGGGCACAGAGGCACACACACAGAGGGCCACGGAGCCACACACATAGAGGGTCACGGAGGCACCTACAGAGAGGGTCACGGAGGCACGACGACGAGGCGGTGTGTAATGCGTCGAGGCGACTGCGAGCCGACAAGCCGTTGCCGCGCGGAATTTTTGAACACGGTCAGTTTTTCGGAGCCCCGCGCGATGTCGGGACGAACTCCGCACAATTCCGGCGATCGAAGTGGGACCGGCCCCGCGACGCCGGACGGCTCAAGCGACCACGTTAGGTCGCGGTCATCGCATGGATGTTGCATGCTGGTGGGACAGGCCCTTGAGGCTAGTGGGAAGGGAATCCTTTGATCTGCTTTGCTTTTAATCCACTTGCATTTATTTTAGTGCTGTCCCCAAATCAATATTAATTTCAGGATGTGCCGCTATTTAGATGAGGGGAAGGAAGTGGATTTTGTAGAATCTTTTTGATTATATTCCAAATGCACTCCCTTCCACAAAACAACATGGTTTGGGCTTCTGTGGCAGGTCATGTGTATAAAATCATGAGAGGAATAGATCGGGTAGATGCACAGAGTCTCTTGCCCAGAGTAGGGGAATCGAGGACCAGAGGACGCAGGTTCAAGGTGAAGGGGAAAAGACTGAATAGGAATCTGAGGGGTAACTTTTTCACACAGAGGGTGGCGGGTGTGTGGAACGAGCTGCCAGAGGAGGTAGTTGAGGCTGGGACTATCCCAACGTTTAAGAAACAGTTATAGACAGGTTCACACAGAGGGTTGTGAGTCCGTGGAATTCTCTGCCTCAGAGGGCGGTGGAGGCCGGTTCTCTGGATGCTTTCAAGAGAGAGCTGGATAGGGCTCTTGAAGATAGTGGAGTCAGGGGATATGGGGAGGAGGCAGGGTTGTGGTGGGTGTATGGAACGAGCTGCCAGAGGAGGGAGTTGAGGCTGGGACTATCCCAGCGGAGGAGGATGACGGAATTTTGGAGCCTTCCCCCACAGTGGGGAAACTTTGATCCTGCTGTGTGGGGGTGTCTGTGTTAAAGACTGTCGTGTCCTGAGCTCTTTATTATTGGTATGGCTGTAAGGTGACCACACATTTCACTGTACCAATTGGTACATGTGACAAATAAGTGTATCTTGTCTCTTGCGTTTAAGAAACAGTCAGACAGGTACATGGATAGGACAGGGCAGGTTTGGAGGGATATGGACCAAATGCAGGCAGGTGGAACTAGTGTAGCTGGGACATTGTTGGCCGGTGTGGGCAAGGTGGGCTGAAGGGCCTGTTTCCACACTGTATCATTCTGTGACTCTATGACTGCTGTTAAGGGTTTGGACATTGGACAAGTTTCCTGCCTCTAGCGTGTCCAAACCCTTAACAGTCTTATATGTTCCAATGCCTTTGATGACAATAATATTTGATACACCATTTATATCAACATATATTTGATAATATTTTAGCTGGAGGCAGGAAACGTGTTCCCGATGTTGGGGGAGTCCAGAACCAGGGGCCACACAGCTTAAGAGGTTAATTCCCGGGATGGCGGGACTGTCATATGCTGAGAGAATGGAGCGGCTGGGCTTGTACACGCTGGAGTTTAGAAGGATGAGAGGGCCTCTCATTGAAACATATGAGATTGTTAAGGGTCTGAAGAAGGGTCTCGACCCGAAACGTCGCCTATCTCCTTCGCTCCTTAGATGCTGCTGCACCCACTGAGTTTCTCCAGCTTTTTGTGTAACCCTAAGATTGTTAAGGGTTTGGACACGTTAGAGGCAGGAAACATGTTCCCGATGTTGGGGGAGTCCAGAACCAGGGGCCACACAGTTTAAGCATAAGGGGTAAGCCATTTAGAACGGAGACGAGGAAACACTTTTTCTCACAGAGAGTTGTGAGTCTGTGGAATTCTCTGCCTCAGAGGGCAGTGGAGGCCGGTTCTCTGGATGCTTTAAAGAGAGAGCTAGATAGGGCTCTTAAAGATAGCGGAGTCAGGGGATATGGGGAGAAGGCAGGAACAGGGTACTGATTGGGGATGATCAGTCATGATCACATTGAATGGCGGTGCTGTCTCGAAGGGCCAAATGGCCTACTCCTGCACCTATTGTCTATTGAGACAGTCAGACAGGTACATGGATAGGGGGTTACACAAAAAGCTGGAGGAACTCAGCGGGTGCAGCAGCATCTAAGGAGCGAAGGAGATAGGCGACGTTTCGGGTCGAGACCCTTCTTCAGACACATGGGCAGGATAGGTTTGGAGGGATATGGACCAAATGCGGGCAGGTGGGGCTGGTGTAGCTGGGACATTGTTGGCCGGTGCGGGCAAGTCGGGCCGAAGGGCCTGTTTCCACACCGTATCATTCTATGACTCTCGGTCTGATATCTCTTACCTCCTCGTTTGTCCTCCTCTGTTGCTCTGGTTTCCATGGAATTGAATTTCGGACGAGTTGAATCCACGCAGCAGACACCATGACGTCGACTGTTTACAATAGGAAACGGTAGAACTTAATTTATCCAGGAGGGAAGTCGATCTGCCGACAGTCCGGAGATACAGTGCGGACATGATCCGGATCAGTTGTGGTTTGGTTTATTGTGGAAACAGGCCCTTCAGCCCATCGAGTCCGTGCTGACCAGCGATCACCCCGCACACTAACGCTATCCTACACACACTGGGGACAAGTTACAATCTTCGCCAAAGCCAATTGCAGTAACTTACAAGCCTGTACGTCTTTGGACAATAGACAATAGGTGCAGGAGTAGGCCATTCGGCCCTTCGAGCCAGCACCGCCATTCACTGTGATCATGGCTGATCATCCCCAATCAGTACCCCGTTCCTGCCTTCTCCCCAAATCCCCTGACTCCGCTATCTTTAAGAGCTCTATCCAACTCTCTCTTGAAAGCATCCAGAGAATCGGCCTCCTGAGGCAGATTCACAACTCTCTGGGTGAAAAAGTGTTTCCTCATCTCCATTCTAAATGGCCTACCCCTTATTCTGAGAAACATAGAAACATAGAAAATAGGTGCAGGAGTAGGCCATTCGGCCCTTCGAGCCTGCACCGCCATTCAATGTGATCGTGGCTGATCATCCAACTCAGTATCCCGTACCTGCCTTCTCTCCATACCCCCTGATCCCTTTAGCCACAAGGGCCACATCTAACTCCCTCTTAAATATAGCCAACGAACTGGCCCCAACTACCTTCTGTGGCAGAGAGTTCCAGAGACCCACCACTCTCTGTGTGCTCGCCACTCATACGTGTTAGGAGCAGAATTAGGCCATTCGGCCCATCAGGTCTACTCCGCCATTCATTCATGGCTGATCTATCTCTCCCTCTCAACCCCATTCTCCTGCCTTCTCCCCATAACCCCTGACACCCGCACTGATCACAAATCTATCCATCTCTGCCTTAACAATATCCACTGATTTGTGGCCTCCACAGCCGTCTGCGGCAAAGAATCCTACAGATTCACCACCCTCTGACTAAAGAGATTTCTCCTCATCCTTTAATTCTGAGGCTGTGCCCTCTGGTCCTAGACTCTCCCACCAGTGGAAACATCCTCTCCACGTCCACTCTATCCGGGCCTTTCATTATTCTGTATGGTGTTAGGAAGTTGAGGAAATCCGCATGAAGCCGTCTGCTAACAGGGGGGGGGGGGAAGAAGCTGCTCCTGAACCAGGTGTTAGGCACGTTCCAAGATTTTCCAAATCCGTGTTCCGAAGACGTGTAGGTTGACACGTGCGTGGGGCGTCACGGTGGCGCAGCGGTAGAGTTGCTGCCTCACAGCGCCAGCGTCCTGGGTTACTGCCCAGGGGTGCTGCCTGCGCGGAGTTTGCCCGCTCTCCCTGTGTCCAGGTGAGTTTTCTCCGGGTTCCTCCCACACTCCAAAGACGCAAGGGTTTTTTTTCCTCTTTAGGTTGGTTGGCTTCCATTTAAAAAAAAAATTGTCCCTAGTGTGTGTAGAAGAGAACTGGAGAACGGGGTGATCGCAGGGCCTGGTGGGTCGAAGGGCCTGTTTCCACGATGTATCTTTAACGTCCAAGCTTAGAAGAGCCCGGGTCTCTGGCGCTGTAAGGCAGCAAATGTGTGGCCCCTATGCTACCTGGTGTACCTCTATTTGGCATTATTGTCCTTATGGTCCAAATATGACCGGATAACACGGTGAAAAAGCTTTTGCCTGTTTAGAAGGATGAGGGGGGATCTTGTTGAAACATATAAGATTATTAAGGGTTTTTGACAGGCTAGAGGCAGGAAACATGTTCCCGATGTTGGGGAAGTCCAGAACAAGAGGTCACAGTTTAAGGATAAGGGGGAAGTCTTTTAGGACCGAGATGAGTTGGATGATCAGCCATGATCATATTGAATGGCGGTGCAGGCTCGAAGGGCCGAATGGCCTACTCCTGCACCTATTTTATATGATTCTATGAGTTTATGAAGGAATTTTGAAACTAGTAGATAGGCTAGTGAGGGATTTCATGCGGCAAAAATCGATTAGGATCTATGATACTGGTGACAGACATAAAAGACTAGAGTAACTCAGCGACATCTCAGGCAACATCTCTGGACAAAAGGAATGGGTGACGTTTTGGGCAAAGACCCTTCTTCAGTTTGAAGAAGGATCTCGACCCGAAATGTCACCGATCCCTTCGTTCCAAAGCTGCTGCCTGCCCCGCTGTGTTACTCCAGCCTTTGGTGTCGTTCGGGTTTGGTGTAGTTTAGTTTAGAGATGCAGCGCGGAATCAGGCCCCTTTCGGCCGACCAGCAATCCCCGCACATTAACACAATCCTACACCCACTAGGGGACAATTCTCTTTACATTTTACACCCAAAGCCAATTAACCTACAAACCTGCACGTCTTTGGAGTGTGGGAGGAAACCGAAGATCTCGGAGAAAACCCACGCGGGTCACGGGGAGAACGTGCAAACTCCGTACAGACAGCGCCCATGGTCGGGATCGAACCCGGGTCTCCGGCGCTGCATTCGCTGTGAGGCAGCAACTCTACCGCTGCGCCACCGTGACTGCCCGGGTGTCAGGGGTTATGGGGAGAAGGCAGGAACATATAAGATTATTAAGGATTTGGACACGCTAGAGGCAGGAAACATGTTCCCGATGTTGGGGGAGTCCAGAAACCAGGGGCCACACACACAGTTTAAGAATAAGGGGTTGGCCATTTAGAACGGAGACGAGGAAACACTTTTTCTCACAGAGAGTTGTGAGTCTGTGGAATTCTCTGCCTCAGAGGGCGGTGGAGGCCGGTTCTCTGGATGCTTTCAAGAGAGAGCTAGATAGGGCTCTTAACGATAGCGGAGTCAGTGGATATGGGGAGAAGGCAGGAACGGGGTACTGATTGGGGATAGACAATAGGTGTAGGAGTAGGCCATTTGGCCCTTCGAGCCAGTGCTGGAGTAACTCAGCGGGTCAGGCAGCATCTGTGGAGAACATGGATAGGTGACGTTTCACAGAGTGCTGGAGTAACTCAGCGGGTCAGGCAGCATCTGTGGAGAACATGGATAGGTGACGTTTCACAGAGTGCTGGAGTAACTCAGCGAGTCAGGCAGCATCTGTGGAGAACATGGATAGGTGACGTTTCACAGAGTGCTGGAGTAACTCAGCGGGTCAGGCAGCATCTGTGGAGAACGTGGATAGGTGACGTTTCACAGAGTGCTGGAGTAACTCAGCGGGTCAGGCAGCATCTGTGGAGAACATGGATAGGTGACGTTTCACAGAGTGCTGGAGTAACTCAGCGGGTCAGGCAGCATCTGTGGAGAACAATAGACAATAAGTGCAGGAGGAGGCCATTCGGCCCTTCGAGCCAGCACCGCCATTCAATGTGATCATGGCTGAGCATCCCCAATCAGTGCCCCGTTCCTGCCTTCTCCCCATATCCCCTGACTCTGCTATCTTTCTATGACTCTTTGACTCTCGGTCTGATATCCCTTACCTCCTCGTTTGTACTCCTTTGTTGCTCTGGTTTCCATGGAATTGAATTTCATGGAAACCAGAATTCATGGGACGAGTTATCCAGCTCGGATGATCAGCCGTGATCACATTGAATGGCGGTGCTGGCTCGAAGGGCCGAATGGCCTACTCGGGCACTCACTGCCTGTTGTCTATTGAGAATAGGGTTAGGAGGGAGAAATAGATCAGCCCTGATTGAATGGTGGAGTAGACTTGATGGGCCGAATGGTCTCATTCTGTATTCCTGTCGCTCACGACCTTAAGAACGGTTCATCCCTCCCCCCCCCCCCCCCCCCCCCCCCCATACCGCTGTTACGCCCAAAGTCACCCGAGACGTCCTACAGTTGTGCAATGGAATAACAAACTGATACAACTCGAGAGCAGATTTTATTTTGGACACGTCAGTCACCAATGTCATCGGCTGCTGGGTCGCCAAGAATAGATGGTTGATAAGTTGGGCAGCAGGGAGCACCTGACACTGATACCAGCTCCAAGCGCAGAGACCAGGGCAACCAACGTGACAGCAAGGGAACATGTCCCTGCCTCACAGTCTAGCCCGTTATAGTTCTTCAGGCTCAGAACCTCAATGTAAAGCAGCAAGCCTGGCTCCCGGGTCAACTTGCAGAGAGAATGGAGCGGCTGGGCTTGTACACTCTGGAGTTTAGAGGGATGAGAGGATATCTCATTGAAGCATATTAGATTCTTAAGGTGATGCAGGAAAAATGTTCCCGATGTATTAAAGGGTTTAAGGGTTTGGACACGCTAGATTTGAGGACATTCTTGCTATTGAGGGAGTGCAGCGTAGGTTTACAAGGTTAATTCCCGGGTTGGCGGGACTGACGCATGCTGAGAGAATGGAGCAGCTGGGCTTGTACACTCTGGAGTTTAGAAGGATGAGAGGGGATCTTATTGAAACATATACGATTATTAAGGGTTTGGACACGCTAGAGGCAGGAAACATGTTCCCGATGCTGGGGGAGTCCAGAACCAGGGGCCACAGTTTAAGAATAAGGGGTAAGCCATTTAGAACATAGATGAGGAAACACTTTTTCTCACAGAGAGTGGTGAGTCTGTGGAATTCTCTGCCTCAGAGGGCGGTGGAGGCTGGTTCTCTGGATGCTTTCAAGAGAGAGCTAGATAGGGCTCTTAAAGATAGCGGAGTCAGGGGATATGGGGAGAAGGCAGGAACGGGGGTACAGATTGGGGATGATCAGCCGTGATCACATTGAATGGCGGTGCTGGCTCGAAGGGCCTGTTTCCACGCTGTATCTCTAAACTAAATTAATCCACAAGACATTGGTGATGCTGCATTTGACATATACACGCGCGCACGCACGCACGCACACACACGCACGCACACGCGCACACACACACGCACGCACGCACGCACGCACGCACGCACGCACACACGCACGCACGCACGCACGCACACACGCACGCACGCACACACGCACACACACACACACGCACGCACACACGCACGCACGCACGCACACACGCACACACACACACACGCACGCACACACGCACGCACGCACACACACACAAACATACACACACACACACACACACATACACACACTCACACACACACACACACACACACACGCACGCACGCACGCACGCACGCACACACGCGCACACACGCACGCACGCACGCACACACACACTCACACACAAACACACACACACACATACACACACACACACACACACACACACACACACACACACACATACACACACACACACACACACACAAACATACACACTCACACACATACACACACACATGCACACACACACACACATACTCACACACACACACACACACACAGATACACATGCACACACACACACACACAAACATACACACACACACACACACACACAGATACACATACACACACATACACACACACACACACACACACACACACACACACACACACTCACACACACACACACAGATACACATACACACACATACACACACACACACACACACACACACACACACACACACACACACACACACACACACACACGGCTAACGAGGCTTCACGCGGGTCCCACTGACTGAACATGGTAGCCAGTGTGGGATTTAGATGGAGACTAACCCTGGCGTCTGGGCTTGCCCATGTGGCCTCGTGTTACACTGAGCTGCCACCCTGCCCGCATTGCATTTCCCCAATCAATGACTGCTCCTCCACTGAATCTCAGACAAGCAGCTTCTCCATGTTGCCACTAATTGAGATCCAGTCTCTAGTGGGATATGAACTTTCCCAGCTTGACGTAACCACTTAGACTCACAGAGTGATACAGTGTGGAAACAGGCCCTTCGGCCCAACTTGCCCACACCGGCCAACAATGTCCCAGGTACACTAGTCCCACCTGCCTGCGCTTGGTCCATATCCCTCCAAACCTGTCCTATCCATGTACCTGTCCAACTGTTTCTTAAACGATGGGATAGTCCCAGCCTCAACTACCTCCTCTGGCAGCTCGTTCCATACACCCACCACCCTTTGTGTGAAAAGGTTACCCTCCAGATTCCTATTAAATCTTTTCCCCTTCACCTCGAACCTATGTCCTCTGATCCTCGATTCCTCTACTGCCTGATCTATTCCTCTCATGATTTTGTACCCCTCTATAAGATCTCCTCTCATCCTCCTGCGCTCCATGGAATAGAGACCCAGCCTGCTCAACCTCTCCCTGTATCTCACACCCTCAAGTCCTGGCAACATCCTCGTAAATCTTTTCTGAACCCTTTCAAGCTTGACAATATCTTTCCTATAACACGGTGCCCAGAACTGAACACAATACTCTCAATGCGGTCTCACCAACGTCTTATACAAGATGGCATGGTGGCACAGCGGTAGAGTTGCTGCCTCACAGCGCCAGAGACCCGGGTTCGATCCCGACTACGGGTGCTGCCTGTACGGAGTTTGCACGTTCTCTCCCCGTGACCTGCGTGGGTTTTCTCCAAGATCTTCGGTTTCCTCCCGCACTCCAAAGACGTGCGGGTGTGTAGGTTAATTGGCTTTGGTGTAAATGCAAAAATTGTCCCTAGTGTGTGTAGGATAGTGTTGTGTGCGGGGATCGCTGGTCGGCACGGACTCGGTGGGCCGAAGGGCCTGTTTCCACCGTATCTACACTAAACATCTAGACTAAACTAAACATGGCGGCACAGGGTTCGATCCTGACTGCGGGTGCTGTCTGTACGGAGTTTGCACGTTCTCACCGTGACCCACGTGAGTTTTTTCCAAGATCTTAAGGGGTTGGACAGGCCAGATGCAGGAAGATTGTTCCCGATGTTGGGGAGGTCCAGGACAAGGGGTCACAGCTTAAGGATAAGGGGGAAATCCTTTAGGACCGAGATGAGAAGGACTTTTTTCACACAGAGAGTAGTGGGTCTCTGGAACTCTCTGCCACAGAGGGTAGCTGAGGCCAGTTCATTGGCTATATTTAAGAGGGAGTTAGATGTGGCCCTTGTGGCTAAAGGGATCAGAGGGTATGGAGAGAAGGCAGGTACGGGATACTGAGTTGGATGATCAGCCATGATCACATTGAATGGCGGTGCAGGCTCGAAGGGCTGAATGGCCTACTCCTGCACCTAATTTCTATGTTTCTATGTTTCTATCTTCTGTTTCCTCCCACACTCCAAAGATGTATAGGTCTGTGGGTTAATTGCCCTGGTATAAAATATATAACTGTAAATTGTCACTAGTGTGTGTTTGTATACTGTTTGTATACGGGGATCGCTGGTTGGCGCGGACTCGATGGGCCGAAGGGCCTGTTTCCACGCTGTACCTCCAAACGAAACCGTTGGATGGCGGTGCTGGCTCGAAGGGCCGAATGGCCTACTCCTGCACCTATTGTCTACTCAATGTTATTGGGATTGGTTCATTATTGTCTCGTGCACCCATGCTAATTCTACCGTCTGGCTCACTATCTGTACACTGTGGACAGCTCGATTGTAATCATGTATTGTCTTTCCGCTGACTGGTTAGCACGCAGCAGAAGCTTTTCACTGTACCTCGGTACACGGGACAATAAACTACACTGAACTGAACTAAAATTAAACCTACTCCATCTCAACTAAACTAAACCGCCCTATGAGGAAGGACATCCTTGCTATTGAGGGAGCGCAGCGTAGGTTCACCAGGTTAATTCCCGGGATGGCGGGACTGTCATACGCTGAGAGAATGGAGCAGCTGGGCTTGTACACTCTGGAGTTTAGAAGGATTAGAGGGGATCTCATTGAAACATATAAGATTATTAAAGGGCCTGTCACACTAGCGCGCGATTAGACGCGACAAGCGCGACCTACCGTGGTCGCTTTAGTCGTCCGGCCTCGCGTGACCCTGTCCCACTGCGATCGCCGGAGTCTGGTGGAGTTCCGCGGACTCGTGTGGAGCTGGTGTCGACATCGCGCGTAGTGTCCAAAAACCGACACTGCTTAAACATTACGCGCGGCAAAATCCTGTCGCGCGGAACGTGATGACGTTTTGACGTTGTGCGTCTTCAGCGTGGCGTTGCGTGATGACGTCACTGCCCGACGTCGTGCAACGCGCATGCTCATGCGCATCGTCACGTGATGAAAAATAACGTCCTTCCTTCGGACGTCGCGCGTGTAATCGCGCGCTAGTGGGACAGGCCCTTCACTCGCACCGGGATCGCCTGACCCCCACGCGACCCCCGCGTCCGAATTTGTCGCGCTTGTCGCGTCTAATCGCGCGCTAGTGTGACAGGCCCTTAAGGGTTTGGACATGCTAGAGGCAGGAAACGTGTTCCCGATGTTGGGGGAGTCCAGAACCAGGGGCCACAGTTTAAAAATAAGGGGCAAGCCATTTAGAACGGAGACGAGGAAACACTTTTTCACACAGAGAGTTGTGAGTCGGTGGAATTCTCTGCCTCGGAGGGCGGTGGAGGCCGGTTCTCTGGATGCTTTCAAGAGAGAGCTCGGTAGCGCTCTTAAAGATAGCGGAGTCAGGGGATATGGGGAGAAGGCAGGAACGGGGTACTGATTGGGGATGATCAGCCATGATCACATTGAATGGCGGTGCTGGCTCGAAGAGCCAAATGGCCTACTCCTGCACCTGTTGTCTATTGTCTATTGTCTATGCCAAATATAGACACTGGAGTAACTCAGCGGGACAGGCAGCATCTCTGGAGAGAAGGAATGGGTGACGTTTCAGGTCGAGACCCTTCTTCAGACCGAGAGTCAAGGGCCTGTCCCACTTGGCTGATTTTTCCGGCGACTGCTGGCGCCATTGACTGACGTATCAGGGTGGCCGAAAGATTTTGAACATTTCAACACCCAGCGGCAACAAAGAAAAATGTTGCAACACTCTTGAAGTGTCTCGACCCAAAACAACGTCACCTATCCCTTCTCTCCAGAGATGCTGCCTGTCCCGGCTGAGTTAAGGGCCTGGCCCACTTTCACGACCTAATTCGCGACCTCTCCCGAGTTTGCCCTTGACTCATACTCGCAGCATGGTCGTCACGAGGTCGTAGGTAGGCCGTGATGCTGGTCGTAGGTACATCGTGGCATCAAGTAGGTCGGGGCGTTTTTACTAGCCTGATGAAAAATGTCCGTGCCTAAATAAGGTCGTGAATTAGGTCGTGATAGTGGGATAGGTCCTTTACTCCAGCATTTTGTGTCTACCTTCGGTGTAAAGCAGCATTTGCAGCTCCTTAGAAACATAGAAAATAGGTGCAGGAGGAGGCCATTCGGCCCTTCGAGCCAGCACCGCCATTCACTGTGATCATGGCTGATTGTCCCCAATCAATAACCCGTGCCTGCCTTCTCCCCATATCCCTTGACTCCACTAGCCCCTGGAGCTCTATCTAACTCTCTTAAATCCATTCAGTGACTTGGCCTCCACTGCCCTCTGTGGCAGGGAATTCCACAAATTCACAACTCTCTGGGTGAAAAAGTTTGTTCTCACCTCAGTCTTAAATGACCTCCCCTTTATTCTAAGACTGTGGCCCCTGGTTCTGGACTCACCCAATATTGGGAACATTTCTCCTGCATCTAGCTTGTCCAGTCCTTTTATAATTTTATATGTTTCTATAAGATCCCCCCTCATCCTTCTAAACTCCAGTGAATATATGCCTAGTCTTTTCAATCTTTCCTCATATGACAGTCCCGGCATCCCAGGGATCAATCTCGTGAAACTACGCTGCACTGCCTCAATCACAAGGATGTCCTTCCTCAAATTACGAGACCAAAACTGTACACAATACTCCAGATGTGGTCTCACCAGAGCCCTGTACAACTGCAGAAGAACCTCTTTACTCCTGTACTGAAATCCTCTTGTTATGAAGGCCAACATTCCATTAGCTTTCTTCACTGCCTGCTGTACCTGCACGCCAACTTTCAGTGACCGGTGTACAAGGACGCCCAGGTCTCGCTGCACCTCCCCCTTACCTAACCTAACCCCATTGAGATAATAATCTGCCCACTTGTTTTTGCCGCCAAAGTGGATAACCTCACATTTATCTATATTATACTGCATCAGCCACACATCTGCCCACTCACTCAACCTGTCCAGGTCCCCCAGCACAACCTCCTAACATCCTCTTCACAGTTCGCACCGCCACCCAGCTTTGTGTCATCCGCAAACTTGCTAGTGTTGCTCCTAGGGTTACACAAAAGGCTGGAGGAACTCAGCGGGTGCAGCAGCATCTAAGGAGCGAAGGAGATAGGCGACGTTTCGGGTCGAGACCCTTCTTCAGACTGGTCAGGGATCAGGGAAACGAGAGATATAGACGGTGATGTGGAGAGATAAGGAACAATGAGTGAAAGATATGCAAAAAAGTATTGGTGATAAAGGAAACAGGCCGTTGTAAGCTGTTTGTGGTGTGAAAATGAGACTTGGGTAGGGGGGGGAGAGATAGAGAGAGAAGGAATGCCAGGGCCCGAGGGCTGAGGGAGAGGTGGGAAGGGGAGGAGGCAGCAAGGGTTAACAGAATTGAGAAAATTCAATGTTTAAGCCCCGAGGACTAGTGTTGCTCCTAATTCCCTCTTCCAAAGCATTAATATATATGGAATGAACAGTTGCGGCCCCAACACCGAGCCTTGCGGCACTCCGCTCGCCGTTCTGGAAAGGACCCGTTCACTCCTACTCTTTGCTTCCCGTCTGCCAACCAATTTTCTACCCACCGCCTGCTTCCGACAACCTCCCCGTGCCTGTCTATTCAGACGCAGCTGTTGGCTTGATTTGTCGCCCACAGATACAGTAGGTCCAGGAATACTCTGTCCCCACCCTGGGCCGGCCCGCCCGCTTGTGAAGCGAGCTTGATATCCCACCTCCTGCCCTTGAGACGTTTCTCACGCAGGGATTAACACGACACTCCCGGCCTTGGCCACTTTATAGCCGAGCCAGCGTCTCAGTGCTGGGGATCTGCTGCGTCATTCAAAGATATCCCAGCGCTGGACTTAACCAACCCCATCCACCCTGCCTGACCCAACCTGTCCCCTGTCACTTCCCTCTCCGCTCCTGCTCCCTTTCTAAGAATTAAATATCTAGTTCTAGACAATGGACAATAGGTGCAGGAGTAGGCCATTCGGCTCTTCGAGTTGAGCCAGCACCGCTAGACTAGACTAGTTCAGTCTAGTTGTTAAAGAAAGAACTGCAGTTGCTGGAGAATCGAGGGTTACACAAAAAGCTGGAGAAACTCAGCGGGTGCAGCAGCATCTAAGGAGCGAAGGAGATAGGCGACGTTTCGTGTCGAAGAAGGGTCTCGACCCGAAACGTCGCCTGTCTAGTTCACAGGTTTGGAGGCGCAGTAGGAAACAGGCCCTTCGGCCCATCAAGTCTGCACCGGCCCGCGATCCCTGCACGTTAACACTATCCTACACACACACACTAAGGACAATTTACACAAGCACCAAAGCCAATTAACCTACAGACCTCTACTTCTTTGGGGTGTGGGAGGAAACCGAAGATCTCGGAGAAAACCCACGAGGGTTTCGGGGAGAACGTACTGGCAGCGCCCGTAGTCAGAATCGAACTCAGGACCCGGGGCTCTGGCGCTGTAAGGCAGCAACTCTACCTCTGCGCCGCCCTTGCTAAAAATTCTTAGGTGAATCTGTGGAATTCTTTACCACAGAATGCTGGGGCGGCCACAAGTCAATGAATATTTTTAAGGCCGGGATCGATAGATTCTTGATTAGTGCGGGTGTCAGGGTTTATGGGGAGAAGGCAGGAGAATGGGGTTGAGAGGGAGAGAGATAGATCAGCCATGATTAAACGGCAGAGTAGACTCGATGGGCCGAATGGCCTATCACTTACGAACATGAAGGATTCTTGAAAAAATAAAACTCTCGTGAGAGATTTCTTTGTGACAGAAATAGAAACATAGAAAGATAGAAATTAGGTGCAGGAGTAGGCCATTCGGCCCTTCGAGCCTGCACCGCCATTCAATATGATCATGGCTGATCATCCAACTCAGTATCCCGTACCTGCCTTCTCTCCATACCCTCTGATCCCCTTAGCCACAAGGGCCACATCTAACTCCCTCTTAAATATAGCCAATGAACTGGCCTCAACTACCCTCTGTGGCAGAGAGTTCCAGAGACCCACCACTCTCTGTGAGAAAAAAGTCCTTCTCATCTCGGTCCTAAAGGATTTCCCCCTTATCCTTAAGCTGTGACCCCTTGAGATCAATGATATTGGGGAAAGGCACAAAGTGCTGGAGTAACTCAGTGGGTCTGGCAGCATCTCTGGAGAGAAGAAATAGATGACATTTCATTTCGAAACCCTTCTTCAGACTGCGACCCAAAACGTCACATACGCCTTCTCTCCAGAAATGCTGCCTGTCCCCGAGTTACTCCAGCACCTTGTGTCTATCATCAGTGTAAACCAGTATCTGCAGTTCCTTATGCTGAGAGAATGGAGCAGCTGGGCTTGTACACTATTAGAAGGATGAGAGGGGATCTCATTGAAACATATAAGATTATTAAGGGTTTGGACACACTAGAGGCAGGAAACATGTTCCCGATGTTGGGGGAGTCCAGAACCAGGGGTCACACACAGTTTAAGAATAAAGGGTAAGCCATTTAGAACGGAGATGAGGAAACACTTTTTCACACACAGAGAGTTGTGAGTCTGTGGAATTCTCTGCCTCGGAGGGCGGTGGAGGCCGGTTCTCTGGATGCTTTCGAGAGAGAGCTGGATAGGGCTCTTAAAGATAGCGGAGTCAGGGGATATGGGGAGAAGGCAGGAACGGGGGTACTGATTGTGGATGATCAGCCATGATCATATTGAATGGCGGTGCAGGCTCGAAGGGCCGAATGGCCTCCTCCTGCACCTATAGTCTACTCAATGTTATTGGGATTAGTTTATTATTGTCTCGTGCACCCATGCTAATTCTACTGTCTGATTCACGGCTCGATTGTAATCATGTATTGTCTTTCCGCTGACTGGTTAGCACGCAACAGAAGCTTTTCACTGTACCTCAGTACACGTGACAATAGACTAAACTGAACCCCTACTCCATCTACACTTCACGCTGCCTCGAATGAAAGGAATATCCTGACCTGAAAGGTCACCGGTCCATTTTCCCCAGAGTTAGACCCCTGACCCACTGAGTTACTCCATCGCATTGTGTCTATATTGGACAAAGACCTATCCCACCCTGGTCATTCCTTCTTCCCTCTCCCATTGGGAAGAAGGCAAGAAAACTGGAAAGTGCGCATCTCCAAAGTAAGCTAAGCGTGCGACACGGTGGCGCAGCGGTAGAGTTGCTGCCTCACAGCGCCAGAGACCCGGGTTCCATCCTGACCACGGGTGCTGTCTGTACGGAATTTGTACGTTCTCCCCGTGACCCGAGTGGGTTTTCTCCGAGATCTTCGGTTTCCTCCCGCACTCCAAAGGCGTGCAGGTTTGTAGATTAACTGGCTTGGTGTAAATGTAAAAATTGTCCCTAGTGTGTGTAGGATAGTGTTAAAGCCCTGTCCCATGGTACGAGTTAATTCCAAGAGCTCTCCCGAGTTTAAAAAAAATCAAACTCGTGGTGAGCACGGAGAATGGACGTAGTGGGTATGTCGGAGCTCGGGGACGTCTCTTAGCGGCTCGTAACGCTAACGGCAGGTACCTGGGAAGACTCGCTAGCAGCAGGTAAGCACGGGAAGACTCGTGAAGATTTTTCAACATGTTGAAAAATGTCCACGAGAACCCCGAGTACCGACGAGAGGCCATTACCGTAAATCTCCGAGTTCGAATCAGGACAAACTCAGGAGAACTCTTGGAATGGACTCGTACCGTGGGACAGGGCTTTAAGTGTGCGGGGATCGCTGGTCGGCACGGACTTGTTGGGCCGAAGGGCCTGTTGCTACGCTGCATCCCTAAACTAAAGAGTGGTGGCTGTGTGGAATGACCTTCCAGCAGAAGTGGTGGAGGCAGGATCGATTTTAACATTTAAAAGTAAAGTGGATAGGTATATGGACGGGAAGGGAATGGAGGGGTATGGTCTGAGTGCAGGTAGATGGGACTAGGGGAAAATAAATGGTCGGCACGGACTGGAAGGCCCGAGAAGGCCTGTTTCCGTGCTGTAATTGTTATATGGTTATATGGTTAAACAAAACTACATTTTTCCGACAGTCCCATTGGACCATGCAATGAAGAGCAGGGTCCAATCCTGGGAGAGTTGGCGAAGAAACTCCGAACTACCAAGAAAGGGAGATAAGGGGAAAACCAGGGAAAAATAAAGCGAGGATTTCCTAAAATGGACCTGTTCTGTGGAGCCTGATCCATTTCTATCCTCTGCATCCAATTGCTTCATGCTGGTGGGACTGTTGAGGCCTCCAGAATAATCAAGGACCAGACTGAAGTGCCGATTCGTGGAGTGTGTTTGACCGTCCCGACGTCGGAGGTTTGGATCATCCCGACGAGAGGGCCTGTGAATCCGGCCGTCCGTAGCAGCGACTACGAAGGGTTTATGGCCCCGACCACGGGTGAACTAGGAGGAGGACTGGCTGAAATTTGTTGCCTTCCACCCCAGCGAAGAATTCTGTGGTGGATGTTTGTGTTAAATTCTCTTGTGTTTTGTGTGTCCTTTTTAAGTGTATCGCTGCTGGCAAATTCATTTCACTGCACCTTCGGGTGCATGTGACGAATAAAATCGACTTTGACTTTGACTTTGAAGAAGGGTCTCGACCCGAAATGTCGCCTATTCCTTCTCTCCGTAGATGCTGCCTCACCCGCTGAGTTTCTCCAGCATTTTCTGTCCCCCAGTCTCACCCTAGTCCCTTCGTCAGAGCAACTGTAGCAGGGAGTGTATATTGTAGACAGTATATATGATCCTGTAGGGAAAGTGTATGGTATCCAGTATAACTCAGACACACCCCGGCCACTCCCTCTTCTCCCCTCTCCCATGTTTTTCTCATCTCGGTCCTAAAAGACTTCCCCCTTATCCTTAAACTGTGATCCCTTGTCCTGGACTTCCCCAACATCGGGAACAATCTTCCTGCATCTAGCCTGTCCAACCCCTTAAGAATTTTGTAAGTCTCTATAAGATCCCCCCTCAATCTTCTAAATTCCAGCGAGTACAAGCCGAGTCTATCCAATCTTTCCTCGTATGGAAGTCCTGACATCCCAGGAATCAGTCTGGTGAACCTTCTCTGTACCTCCCATACGGCAAGAATGTCTTTCCTCAGATTAGGAGACCAAAACTGTACGCAATACTCCAGGTGTGGCCTCATGGGGAGACGGCAGGAGAATGGGGTTAGGAGGGAGAGATAGATCAGCCATGATTGAATGGAGGAATAGACTTGATGGGCCGAATGGCCTTATTCTACTCCTATCACTTACTCGGCATGGCAAACAATACTCCAAATGCAGCCTCACCAGTGTCTTGTACATCCTCAACATTTCGTCCCTCCATTTCTAAAACAAATTTAGTTTAGTTGATAGATACAGTGCAGAAACAGGCCCTTCGGCCCACCCAGTCCGCGTCGACCAGCGATCCCCGCACATTAACACTGTCCCACACACACCAGGGACAATTTTACATTTACCACCAAGCCAATTAACCTACAAAACTGGAGTGCGGGAGGAAACCCGAAGATCTCTGAGATCTCAGAGGGATCTAGGAATAACTGTGCATAGTTCCCAGAAGGTGGAATCGCATGTAGATAGGGTGGTAAAGAAAGCTTTTGGTGTGCTGGCCTTTATAAATCAGAGCATTGAATATAGGAGTAGGGAAGTAATGTTAAAATTGTACAAGGCATTGGTGAGACCAATTCTGGAGTATGGTGTACAATTTTGGTCGCCTAATTATAGGAAGGATGTCGACAAAATAGAGAGAGTACAGAGGAGATTTACTAGAATGTTGCCTGGGTTCCAGCAACTAAGTTACAGAGAAAGGTTGAACAAGTTAGGTCTTTATTCTTTGGAGCGCAGAAGGTTAAGGGGGGACTTGATTGAGGTCTTTAAAATGATGAAAGGGATAGACAGAGTTGACGTGGATAAGCTTTTCCCATTGAGGGTAGGGAAGATTCAAACAAGAGGGCATGACATGAGAATTAAGGGACAGAAGTTTAGGGGTAACATGAGGGGGAACTTCTTTACTCAGAGAGTGGTGGCTGTGTGGAATGAGCTTCCTGCAGAAGTGGTGGAGGCAGGATCGATTTTAACATTTAAAAGTAAAGTGGATAGGTATATGGACGGGAAGGGAATGGAGGGGTATGGTCTGAGTGCAGGCAGATAGGACTAGGGGAAAATAAATGGTCGGCACGGACTGGAAGGGCCGAGAGGGCCTGTTTCCGTTCTGTAATTGTTATATGGTTATATGGTTAAAACCCACTCAGGTCACGGGAGAACGTGCAAACTCCGTACAGACAGCACCCGTAGTCGGAGCCAGCGAGCGGTGTTGGAGCCTGCCTTCAGCAAGCTGCCGAGCTATGATGGACTCTCCATTTTAGGACTAGCTTGTCATGTTTACCCTCATCTTCCCAACTTGGCACGATGGACTTGTTTTGATAAGACTTCCAAAGTTCTGATGCAAGCCTCTGGCACCTGCTCTGATGTCACCATGTTCCCCGAAAGGGCGGGGGATGGGCTGTCCAGTGTTTAGTTTGGTTCAGTTCTCGAGATAAGAATCCAACTTTGTCCAACTTTTCCTTCACGAAGAATGCTCTCCAAACCAAGCCTAATTCTGCTCGTAGAACTTACGAACTCATGAAAGAGCATCAGCTCTCCTTCCACACCAGCTCCGCCTGAGGAAGGGTCTCGACCCGAAACGTCACCTATTCCTTCGCTCCATAGATGCTGCCTCACCCGCTGAGTTTCTCCAGCATTTTTGTCTACCTTCGATTTTTCCAGCATCTGCAGTTCTTTCTTAAACAGCCCCTCCATCTATGCCTCTTATCACGTTATAAACTTGCCCGCATCTGATCCATACCCCCACGTTACTTTTAGTTGCAGAGATACAGTGCGGACATGATCCGGATCAGTTTTGGTTTAGTTTATAGGTACAGTGTGGAAACAGGCCCTTCAGCCCATCGAGTCCGCGTCGACCAGCGATCCCTGCACATTAACGCTATCCTACACACACTGGGGACAATTTACAATCTTTGCCAAAGCCAATTGCAGTAACTTACAAACGTGTACGTCTTTGGACAATAGACAATAGGTGCAGCAGTAGGCCATTCGGCCCTTCGAGCCAGCACCGCCATTCACTGCGATCATGGCTGATCATCCCCAATCAGTACCCCGTTCCTGCCTTCTCCCCATATCTCCTGACTCCGCTATCTTTAAGAGCCCCTATCTAGTTCTTTCTTGAAAGCATCCAGAGAACCGGCCTCCACCGCCCTCTGAGGCAGAGAATTCCACAGACTCACAACTCCTGAAGAAGGGTCTCGACCCGAAACGTCGCCTATCTCCTTCGCTCCTTAGATGCTGCTGCACCCGCTGAGTTTCTCCAGCTTTTTGTGTAACCCTCTCTGTGAGAAAAAGTGTTTCCTCGTCCCCTTTCTAAATGGCTTACCCCTTATTCTTAAACTGTGTGTGTGGCCCCTGGTTATGAACTCCCCCAACATCAGGAACATGTGTCCTGCCTCTAGCGTGTCCAAACCCTTAATAATCTTATATGTTCCTGCCTTCTCCCCATATTGATGTGGTATTTTGATCTGGTATTTTGTTGGTCCACATGCTTGATCAATGGTGTTTTATCATTAATGTTTAATTATTATTAATGTTCAGTGTTTTCTGAGTCATACGTAACTGTCACTGTATATCATGTTGTTACTTGCGGGCGGAGCACAGAGGCAAATTCCTTGTATGTGAATACTTGGCCAATAAACTTACTTACTTATCCGCTGACTCCTCTATCTTTAAGAGCCCCATCTAGCTCTCCCTTGAAAGCGTGGGAGGAAACCGGAGCACCCGGAGAAAACCCACGAGGTTTGACGGGGAGAACGTGCAAATTCCGTACAATGTGATCAAGGCTGATCGTCCCCGATCAGTACCCCGTTCCTCCCTCCTCCCCATATCCCCTGACTCCGCTATTTTTAAGAGCCCTATCTAGCTCTCTCTTGAAAGCATCCAGAGAACTGGCCTCCACCGCCCTCTGAGGCAGAGAATTCCACAGACTCACAACTCTCGATGTGAAAAAGTGTTTCCTCGTCTCTGTTCTAAATCATAGAATCATAGAAAATAGCTGCAGGAGTAGGCCATTCGGCCCTTTGAGCCGGCACCGCCATTCAATATGATCATGGCTGATCATCCAACTCAGTACCCTGTACCTGCCTTCTCTCCATACCCCCTAATCCCTTTAGCCACAAGGGCCACATCGAACTCCCTCTTAAATATAGCCAATGAACTGGCCTCAACTATCTTCTGTGGCAGAGAATTCCACAGATTCACCACTCTCTGTGTGAAAAATGTTTTTCTCATCTCGGTCCTAAAAGACTTCCCCCTTATCCTTAAACTGTGTGACCCCTTGTCCTGGACTTCCCCAACATCGGGAACAATCTTCCTGCATCTAGCCTGTCCAACCCCTTAAGAATTTTGTAAGTCTTGGCCAATAAACGTGCAAACTCCGTACAGACAGCACCCGCGGTCGGGATCGAACCCGGGTCTCTGGTGCTGCAAGGCAGCGACTCTACCCTGAATTCTAAATGTCCCCTGCCATTCATAACTTGATGGAATGCGATCAGTTGGTGCTCGGAGCTGGAAATACATTTTTATTCCAGGTTCTTTGCACCTGTCCAGTTTCGCTGTATGCAGCTATTGCGATGCAGGGCGTCTATATGGGGCGGCTGTACAGAAGGGTGTGGTGGCTATTTCGAGAGATTCAGTGAGCTGGAGATCACATTACAAGCAGCTGATCGGACTGGTCTGTCCCTGTCCAACAGGCGTCTGCAACATGCACCCCTGCTTTATTAAGGCCGTTATGAGTCTTTAGAAGGTCATTAGGGATAGGAGTAAAATTAGACCATTCGGCCCATCAACTCCACTCCGACTTTCAATCATGGCTGATCTATCTCCCCCTCCTAAACCCCATTCTCCTGCCTTCTCCCCATAACCCCTGACACCCGTACTAATCAAGAATCTATCTGAAGAAGGGTCTCGACCCGAAACGTCGCCTATCTCCTTCGCTCCTTAGATGCTGCTGCACCCGCTGAGTTTCTCCAGCTTTTTGTCTGCCTTCTCTCCATACCCCCTGATCCCTTTAGCCACAAGGGCCACATCTAATTCCCTCTTAAATATAGCCAATGAACTGGCCTCAACTACCCAGACTGATTCCTGAGATGGCGGGACTTCCATATGAAGAATGACTGGATAGACTCGGCTTGTACTCGCTGGAATTTAGGAGATTGAGGGGGGATCTTATAGAGGCTTACAAAATTCTTAAGGGGTTGGACAGGCTAGATGCAGGAAGATTGTTCCTGATGTTGGGGAAGTCCAGAACAAGGGGTCACAGTTTAAGGATAAGGGGGAAGACCTTTAGGACCGAGATGAGAAGATCTTTTTTCACACAAAGAGTGGTGAATCTGTGGAACTCTCTGCCACAGAAGGTAGTTGAGGCCAGTTCATTGGCTATATTTAAGAGGGAGCTAGATGTGGCCCTTGTGGCTAAAGGGATCAGGGGGTATGGAGAGAAGGCAGGTACGGGATACTGAGTTGGATGATCAGCCATGATCATATTGAATGGCGGTGCAGGCTCGAACAGTGGTAGACAGTGTGTGAGGCAGGAGGCAGAGAAGGGAAGCACTCAGACTCAACATGTGGGGGAGAAAGAAGACAAAAATAATAAACAGAGAATAAGAGGTGGTGGGTTTCTTAAATGTCTGAGCAGAGAGACAGAGTGGTATAAAATGAGGGTGGAAGCAATAGGTAGCAAGGTGAAAAGTAAAAGTGGCAGGCAGACAAATCCAGGGCAAAAATCAAAAAGGGCCACTTTTCAACATAATTGTATAAGGGGTAAGAGTGTTGTAAAAACAAGCCTGAAGGCTTTGTGGCTCAATGCAAGGAGCATTCGTAATAAGGTGGATGAGTTGAACGTGCAGATAGCTATTAATAAATATGATATAGTTGGGATCACGGAGACATGGCTCCAGGGTGACCAAGGCTGGGAGCTGAACATCCAGGGATATTCAATATTCAGGAGGGATAGACAGAAAGGAAATGGAGGTGGGGTAGCGTTGCTGGTTAGAGAGGAGATTAACGCAATAGAAAGGAAGGACATTAGCTTGGAGGATGTGTAATCGATATGGGTAGAGCTGCGAAACACTAAGGGGCAGAAAACGCTAGTGGGAGTTGTGTACAGGCCACCTAACAGTAGTAGTGGAGTTGGGGATGGCATCAAACAGGAAATTAGAAATGCGTGCAACAAAGGCAAAACAGTTATAATGGGTGACTTCAATCTACATATAGATTGGGTGAATCAAATTGGCAGGGGCGCTGAGGAAGAGGATTTCTTGGAATGCATGTGGGATAGTTTTCTAAACCAACATGTAGAGGAACCAACGAGAGAGCAGGCTATTCTAGACTGGGTATTGAGTAATGAGGCAGGGTTAGTTAGCAGTCTTGTTGTGCGTGGCCCCTTGGGCAAGAGTGACCATAATGTGGTTGAGTTAGCCATATATATGGAGTTTGGGCTCGGAGTTTGGGGCTTGGAGTTTGGGGCTTGGAGTTTGGGGCTTGGAGTTTGGGGCTTGGAGTTTGGGGCCTGGAGTTTGGGGTTTGGAGTTTGGGGCTTGGAGTTTGGGGCTTGGAGTTTGGGGCTTGCAGTTTGGGGCTGGGAGTTTGGGGCTTGGAGTTTGGGGCTTGCAGTTTGGGGCTTGGAGTTTGGGGCCTGGAGTTTGGGGTTTGGAGTTTGGGGCTTGGAGTTTGGGGCTTGGAGTTTGGGGCTTGGAGTTTGGGGCTTGGAGTTTGGGGCTGGGAGTTTGGGGCTTGGAGTTTGGGGCTTGCAGTTTGGGGCTTGGAGTTTAGGCTTGGAGTTTGGGCTTGGAGTTTGGGGCTGGGAGTTTGGGGCTTGGAGTTTGGGGCTTGCAGTTTGGGGCTTGGAGTTTGGGCTTGGAGTTTGGGCTTGGAGTTTGGGGCTGGGAGTTTGGGGCTTGGAGTTTGGGCTTGGAGTTTGGGCTTGGAGTTCGGGCTTGGAGTTGGGGCTTGGAGTTCGGGCTTGGAGTTTGGGGCTTGGAGTTTGGGGCTTGGAGTTTGGGGCTTGGAGTTTGGGGCCTGGAGTTTGGGGCTTGGAGTTTGGGCTTGGAGTTCGGGCTTGGAGTTTGGGGCTTGGAGTTTGGGGCTTGGAGTTTGGGGCTTGGAGTTTGGGGCTTGGAGTTTGGGGCTTGGAGTTTGGGGCTTGGAGTTTGGGGCTCGGAGTTTGGGGCTTGGAGTTTGGGGCTTGGAGTTTGGGGCTTGGAGTTTGGGGCTTGGAGTTTGGGGCTTGGAGTTTGGGGCTCGGAGTTTGGGGCTCGGAGTTTGGGGCTTGGAGTTTGGGGCTCGGAGTTTGGGCTTGGAGTTCGGGCTTGGAGTTCGGGCTTGGAGTTTGGGGCTTGGAGTTTGGGGCTCGGAGTTTGGGGCTTGGAGTTTGGGGCTTGGAGTTTGGGGCTTGGAGTTTGGGGCTTGGAGTTTGGGGCTTGGAGTTTGGGCTTGGAGTTTGGGGCTTGGAGTTTGGGGCTTGGAGTTTGGGGCTTGCAGTTTGGGGCTTGCAGTTTGGGGCTTGGAGTTTGGGGCTCGGAGTTTGGGGCTCGGAGTTTGGGGCTTGGAGTTTGGGGCTCGGAGTTCGGGGCTTGGAGTTTGGGGCGGAGTTTGGGGCCTGGAGTTTGGGGCTTGGAGTTTGGGGCTCGGAGTTTGGGGCTTGGAGTTTGGGGCTTGGAGTTTGGGGCTTGGAGTTTGGGGCTTGGAGTTTGGGGCTTGGAGTTTGGGGCTTGGAGTTTGGGGCTTGGAGTTTGGGGCTTGGAGTTTGGGGCTTGGAGTTTGGGGCTTGGAGTTTGGGGCTTGGAGTTTGGGGCTTGGAGTTTGGGGCTTGGAGTTTGGGGCTGGGAGTTTGGGCTTGGAGTTTGGGCTCGGAGTGTGGGCTCGGAGTGTGGGCTTGGATTTGGAGTTTGTGTTTCGATGAGGGGTGATCTTATAGAAGTGTATAAAACAATGAGGGGAATGCACAGAGTCTTTTAGCCTGTATTGGACGTTAGTGAGACCTTGCGTGGGAAGGAACTGCAGATGCTGGTTTAAACCGAAGATAGACCCAAAATGCTGGAGTGACTCTGTGGGACAGGCGGCATCTCTGGAGAGAAGGAACGGGTGACGTTTCAGGTCGAGGCCCTTCGACAGACCCGACTCTTCAGAATTCAGTCTCGACCCCATTCCTTCTCTCCAGAGACGCTGCCAGTCCCACTGAGTTACTCCAGCATTTTGGATCTACCTCTGATTTAAACCAGCATCTGCAGTTCTTTCACACACATATTGTTTTTGTACCAGGTATTGGGTGACTGAGCTTGGATTAAAACACGAGCTGTGCGCAGGAAGAACTGTAGAGGCTGGTTTAAAACAGAGATGTTCCCTTTCCCGCTGAGTTACCCCAGCTTTTTGTGCAGATGTTGGCACAAAAAGCCCGGGTAACTCAGCGGGACAGGCAGCATCTCTGGAGAGAAGGTGTGGGTGACGTTTTAGGCCGAGACCCTTCTTCAGGAGACCGTGCGTCAACGCACCCTCGCCTGCCCTTCCCTCACCGGAACCTTATGACTGGGGGGGATACAATCAAAGATCTGCTCTGGTAACTTTGGACACAAGTTTCCTCATCTGATTTAGCATGTAGCCAGACATGTCCAAAGCAGAGCTGGGACCAGAGCAGCTTCACCCCCTGGTGGACAAGCTGGGGGTTGCAAAGGCAGAATTGGCTTAAACAAGGGTCTCGACCCGAAACGTCGCCTATCTCCTCCGCTCCTTAGATGCTGCTGCCCCCGCTGAGTTTCTCCATCTTTTTGTGTAAACCTCGATTCTCCAGCATCTGCAGTTCCTTCTTTAACACTTTGAATTTTCTCAATTCTGTTAACCCAGGCTGTCTCCTCCCCTTCCCACCTCTCCCTCAGCTCTCAGGCCCTGGCATTCCTTCTCTCTCTATTTCCCCCCCCACCCAAGTCGCACTAGCTTCTCATTTTCACACCACAAACAGCTTACAATGGCCTGTTTCCTTTATCATCGATACTTTTTTTGCATATCTTTCATTCATTGTTCTTTATCTCTCCACATCACTGTTTATATCTCTCGTTTCCCTGATCCCTGGCCAGTCTGAAGAAGGGTCTCGACCCGAAACGTCGCCTATCTCCTTCGCTCCTTAGATGCTGCTGCACCCGCTGAGTTTCTCCAGCTTTTTGTGTAACCCTCGGGGGTTGCAAAGCCCGGCCCCAAATGAAGTCAACTTCCACCGGAACTCAACTTCCAGTAAGAGAGGATTTATTTTTATAGAACTTGAACATAGGTGGGGAGGGATTTAACAAAGGGGGATAGGATGGAGTCAAGGTATGTGGAAATGTGTTCGGTGGGGCACGAACAGGCAGAGACAATGGGTCTGCCGGGTTTGAACCAGTCTGAAGAAGGGTCTCGACCCGTAACGTCGCCTATCTCCTTCGCTCCTTAGATGCTGCTGCACCCGCTGAGTTTCTCCAGCCTTTTGTGTAACCCTCAACTTCCAGTAAGTTTGAGTTGACACACGGTCTCCTGAAGAAGGGTCACTGGAGTTTAGAAGGATGAGAGGGGATCTTAGGGCCTGTCCCACTTTCACAACCAAATTCACGACCTCTGCCGAGTTGACTCATACTCGCAGCATGGCCGTCACGAGGTCGTAGGTAGGCCGCGGCAGGCCGTGATGCTAGTCGTAGGTACTCGTGGCATCAAGTAGGTCGGGGCGTTTTTTCTAGCCTGATGAAAAATGTCCACGCGTAAAAAAGGTCGCGAGATTAGGTCGTGAAAGTGGGACAGGCCCTTTATGGAAACATATAAAATTCTTACGGGATTGGACATTGAAACATGTTCCCGATGTTGGGGGAGTCCAGAACCAGGGGTCACACAGTTTAAGAATAAGGGGTCGGCCATTTAGGACTGAGATGAGGTGAAACTTTTTCACCCAGAGAGTTGTGAATCTGTGGAATTTTCCGCCACAGAAGGCAGTGGAGGCCGATTCACTGGATGTATTCAAGAGACAGTTAAATTTAGCTCTTAGGGTTAACGGGGTATGGGGAAAAGCAGGAACGGGGCACTGTTTTGGATGATCAGCCATGATCATATTAAATGGCGGTGCTGGCTCAAAGGGCCGAATGGCCTACTCCTATTTTCGATGTTTCGACGAGCCGGCAGCCTCACCAGCAGCTGTTCGTCCTTTCCACTTTTTTTTTTGTTTTTAGTATGTCTAATAGTGTGTTTTAGTGGGGGGGGGGGTAGGAGCGGGCCCTTGCCGGGGGTCGCTAGAAGAAGTGCACCTAACTCCGGCCTGTAACATCCTGAAGCCCCGGCCTGCTGAGCTTCTAGACGCAGGCGGTGTGTGGACGTTACGAGCTCCGACTGCCAGCCTGCGGCCTATAACATAACCATATAACCATATAACAATTACAGCACGGAAACAGGCCTTCTCGGCGTTTCCAGTCCGTGCCGACCATTTATTTTCCCCTTGTCCCATCTACCTGCACTCAGACCATACCCCTCCATTCCCTTCCCGTCCATATACCTATCCACTTTACTTTTAAATGTTAAAATCGATCCTGCCTCCACAGTTTCTGCGGCGCTAAATACATATCTATAAAAAGATGATGGATAAATAGAATTAAAAAGTAGCATTCCTATATCCAGTATGGGTTATTGCACATATTGGAAATTACAGTTACAGTACAAATTACAGTAGGTGGATAGATGGAAGTCCGGGGGTTAGGCTGTGAGTCAGTGCATGTGTGAGTTCAGGGAGATAATGGATTTTGGAAAGAAACTGTTCTTGAGTCTATTTGTCCTTGTGCTGATGCACCTATAGCGCCTCCCTGAGGGCAGCAGGTTGAACAGGCCAAATGCAGGATGGGAGCTGTCCTTGATAATGTTCTTCGCCCTGCTGAGGCAGCGGGAGGTGTAAATGTCCATCAGAGAGGGGAGAGGGCAGCCGATGATCTTCTGTGCTGCCCTGACTACCCTCTGAAGCCTCTCCCTGTCTGCCATGGTGCAGCTGCCGTACCATGCTGTAATGCAGTATGTCAACAGGCTCCCAATGGATGAGCGGTAGAAGGTCAGCAGCAGGTTGGAGTCCAGGTTGTGCTTCCTGAGGACCCTCAGGAAGTGCAGCCGCTGCTGAGCCTTCGTGATGACCGCTGTGATGTTGTCTGTCCAGGAGATGTCAGCGGAGATGAGGACGCCGAGAAACCAGAAGGTGTGGACCCTCTCCACACACTCGCCGTTGATGTATAAGGGGGCTAAGTCGGTGCTGTGCTTCCTGAAGTCGACAATGAGCTCTTTGGTTTTCTTGGTGTTCAGAGCCAGGTTGTTTTCTGAGCACCAGGCTGTCTGTCAACTTCAGGACTTCCTCTCTGTAGGCTGCCTCATCTCCCCTTGAGATGAGTCCGACTACTGTAGTGTCGTCAGCAAACTTGACGATTCGGTTGTTGTTGTGGGCCGGACTACAGTCGTGGGTGTAGAGACAGTATAGGAGGGGGCTTAGCACACAGCCCTGCAGGGAGCCGGTACTCAACATGCGAGTGGAGGAGAGGTGGGGGCCGAGTCTCACAGTCTGGGGCCGGTTGGTGAGGAAGTCCTTTATCCAAGCACATGTGTGAGTGGGGAGGCCGAGAGTGACCAGTTTGTCGATGAGAATGTCCGGAATGATAGTATTGAAAGCTGAACTGTAATCCACAAAGAGCATCCGGACGTAGCTCTGCCCCTGCTCCAGGTGGCTCAGCACAGAGTGGAGAGCTAGGGTGATGGCGTCTTCTGTGGACCTGTTTGGGCGATAGGCAAATTGGTGGGGGTCGAAGTCTGGAGGGAGATAGTCCTTGGTGTGCTGGTGGACCAATCTCTCGAAGTACTTCTTGATCACCGGAGTGAGGGCCACGGGACACACACTCACACACAGACAGACACTACTGTAGTGTCGTCAGCAAACTTGACAATTCGGTTGTTGTTGTGGGACGGACTACAGTCGTGGGTGTAGAGACAGTATAGGAGGGGGCTTAGCACAGGCCCTGTGTACAGACGCACTCACACACATAGACACACATAGACACTCAGACACACAGACATTCACACACATAGGCACACATACACACATAGACACTCACACACATAGGCACATAGACACTCACACACACAGACATACACTCACACACACACATAAACACACACACACACACACATAAACACACACTCACAAACTCACACGCACAGACACTCACACACCATACACACATATACACTCACACACACAGACAGACAGACAGACACACACACATAGGCACATAGACACTCACACACATAGTAGGTATGTTACAAAACTTACCTTGAGCAGCGCTGCAGTTCTGCCGCTCCCCGTGTGCGTGACTTTGGCGCCTTTCAGAGGGGGGCGGGCTTAAAGTGCCGTTTTTCTGCAGACTGGGCAAATCAATCCATGTCGGGCGATTTAGTTGCGGAAGAAAAATCGCTCCGACATTTCATTAATGAAGGTGTTTTTAAATTACGCTAGATTATTTATTATCTAGATTAATTTAAAAATCACCTTCAAAAGCCGTGAGCGCCGACAACGGGAAGGATTTTGCGTAGGGGAGAAAAAAAGGTACTCAGTTTATTTTTATATTAAAAGTTGTTTTTTATGGAGGCTTTAATCATATTTTCATGTTGCGAAATGGGGTCCAAAAAAAATGTATGAACCAACAGTATTTTTCCTCCCGACTTCACCGCAAACCACAACGTTCCAATCCACCGCATTCCACTAAAACCCACTCGCTAGTTGATTTAATTTACAGGCATTAAACACTAAATTCCTTCCATTTGGCCCAGAAATTCATGAAAATTAGATTTAAAAATTATGTTATATTGTGGATTATTGTGTGAATGTTATTTGGACACTTAGGCAATTTTAAAAAAGTTTATCTTTTCTTAAGAAATGGATAGATGTTTAGATCTACTCATTGAATTTTGTAATTAGCTACAATTAGATAACTAACTAATTATATGCTTTAATTTCAGGTCATCCAAGTAAGATTGTTTCATATTTGTTTCAGAATGCTTCAATCTATAATAACTGAAAATCTCATTGAGTTCTCTTAATTTTTTAAGAAAGTTATGGGCTTTTGACTGTTCTAGATCACAGCTTTTGAGTTAAGTCAATTGAAAGGCAATGGGGAACAAGATGCTAATTTCCGAGTATGAAAATTGTCATAACTTTCTTAATACTGAAGAAATGAAAGTGAATTAGGTGTCAAATTAAACTTCTTTTTATGCTTTATCTGATGGGATAAACTGCAGACTTGATTTTTTAAATCTCAAAATTTTGTAACATTGCTACACATAGACACACACACACACAGACAGACAGACAGACACTCACACACATAGACACACACACTCACAGACACTCACACACATAGACACTCACACACATAGACAGACACTCATACACCATAGACAGACACTCATACATGATAGACAGACACTCATACACCATAGACAGACACTCATACACCATAGACAGACACTCATACACCATAGACAGACACTCATACACCATAGACACTCACACACATAGACAGACACTCATACACCATAGACAGACACTCATACACCATAGACACTCACACACATAGACAGACACTCATACACCATAGACAGACACTCATACACCATAGATAGACACTCACACACATAGACAGACACTCATACACCATAGACAGACACTCATACACCATAGACAGACACTCATACACCATAGACAGACACTCATACACCATAGACACTCACACACATAGACAGACACTCATACACCATAGACAGACACTCATACACCATAGATAGACACTCATACACCATAGACAGACACTCATACACCATAGACAGACACTCATACACCATAGACAGACACTCATACACCATAGACAGACACTCATACACCATAGACAGACACTCATACACCATAGACAGACACTCATACACCATAGACAGACACTCATACACCATAGACAGACACTCATACACCATAGATAGACACTCACACACATAGACAGACACTCATACACCATAGACAGACACTCATACACCATAGACAGACACTCATACACCATAGATAGACACTCATACACCATAGACAGACACTCATACACCATAGACAGACACTCATACACCATAGACAGACACTCATACACCATAGACAGACACTCATACACCATAGACAGACACTCATACACCATAGACAGACACTCATATACCATAGACAGACACTCATACACCATAGACACTCACACACATAGACAGACACTCATACACCATAGACAGACACTCACACACCATAGACACTCACACACATAGACAGACACTCATACACCATAGACAGACACTCATACACCATAGACAGACACTCATATACCATAGACAGACACTCATACACCATAGACACTCACACACATAGACAGACACTCATACACCATAGACAGACACTCACACACCATAGACACTCACACACATAGACAGACACTCATACACCATAGACAGACACTCATACACCATAGACACTCACACACATAGACAGACACTCATACACCATAGACAGACACTCATACACCATAGACAGACACTCACACACCATAGACACTCACACACATAGACAGACACTCATACACCATAGACAGACACTCATACACCATAGACACTCACACACATAGACAGACACTCATACACCATAGACAGACACTCATACACCATAGACAGACACTCACACACCATAGACACTCACACACATAGATAGACACTCATACACCATAGACAGACACTCATACACCATAGACAGACACTCATACACCATAGACAGACACTCACACACATAGACAGACACTCATACACCATAGACAGACACTCATACACCATAGACAGACACTCATACACCATAGACAGACACTCACACACATAGACAGACACTCATACACCATAGACAGACACACACACACATAGACAGACACTCATACACCATAGACAGACACTCATACACCATAGACAGACACACACAGCTGAGCGCCCGCGGTCGGGATCGAACCCGTGTCTCCGGCGCTGAACAAGCCTCTCCCCGCTCGGCCACTGTGGCCAGTGAGGTTTAGCCGTCGCTGACTGCATCTCTCCCCCCCCACCCTCCCCCCTCCCCCACACTCACCCATACCCCGCCCCCGGATTGGCTGCCCGCCGCCGAGATCCCGCCCTCCAGTGGGTGATTGACGGTCCCGTCCGCCAATGCCATCCCGACCCCGCCCCCTGCTCGCCCGACGTCCCGCCCACCGACGGCTGATTGGCCCGTAGTCGGATGACTGCCCGTCCCCTTGGCCAATAGGGCGGGTCGTGGGGCCGGAGCCCCGCCCCCCGTGGGGACTGGCCCCGCCCAACAAAGGGCTCGCTCTGTCATTGTTGGGCAGACGGACGTCGCCGGTCATGCAGGTGGGTGTCGTCGCCTCACCCGGGGGCTAGCAGGGAGGCGCTGGGCCGAGTGGTTCCTCCCTCTCCCCCCCTCCCAGGGATGTCCCCTTCAGGGCTAGCAGGGAGGCGCTGGGCCGAGTGGTTCCTCCCTCTCCCCCCCTCCCAGGGATGTCCCCTTCAGGGCTAGCAGGGAAAGTGCTGGGCCGAGTGGTTCCTCCCTCTCCCCCCTCCCAGGGATGTCCCCTTCAGGGCTAGCAGGGAAAGTGCTGGGCCGAGTGGTTCCTCCCTCTCCCCCCCCCTCCCAGGGATGTCCCCTTCAGGGCTAGCAGGGAAAGTGCTGGGCCGAGTGGTTCCTCCCTCTCCCCCCTCCCAGGGATGTCCCCTTCAGGGCTAGCAGGGAAAGTGCTGGGCCGAGTGGTTCCTCCCTCTCCCCCCTCCCAGGGATGTCCCCTTCAGGGCTAGCAGGGAAAGTGCTGGGCCGAGTGGTTCCTCTCCACTCCCCCCTCCCAGGGATGTCCCCTTCAGGGCTAGCAGGGAAAGTGCTGGGCCGAGTGGTTCCTCTCCACTCCCCCCTCCCTTCCTCCTCTGCCCTGCTCGGGAACTCAGACCAGTGGACTAGCAGGGAGGCGCTGGGCCGAGTGGTTCCTCTCCCTCTCCCACCCCCTCCCCCTCCCCCTCCCAGGGATGTCCCCTTCAGAGCTAGCAGGGAAGGCATTGGGCCGAGTGGTTCCTCTCCCTCTCCCACCCCCTCCCCCTCCCCCTCCCCCTCCCTCTCCCAGGGATGTCCCCTTCAGAGCTAGCAGGGAAGGCATTCGGCCGAGTGGTTCCTCTCCCTCCCTCCCTCCCTCCCTCCCTCCCTCCCTGGGATGTCCCCTTCAGAGCTAGCAGGGAAGGCATTGGGCCGAGTGGTTCCTCTCCCTCCCTCCCTCCCTCCCTCCCTGGGATGTCCCCTTCAGAGCTAGCAGGGAGGCGCTGGGCCGAGTGGTTCCTCTCCCCGCTCCCCTCTCCCCCCTCTCCCCCTCCCCCCTCCCAGGGATGTCCCTTTCAGAGCTAGCAGGGAGGCGCTGGGCCGAGTGGTTCCTCTCCCCTCTCCCCTCTCCCCCCCCTCCCCCTCCCCCTCCCCCCTCCCAGGGATGTCCCTTTCAGAGCTAGCAGGGAGGCGCTGGGCGCAGGAAGGAACTGCAGATGCTTGTTTAAACTAAATATAGACACAAATTGCTGGAGTAACTCAGCGGGAGAGGCAGCCGCCTCTGGAGCGAAGGAATGGGTGACGTTTTGGGTCGAGACCCTTCTTCAGGAGACCGTGTGTCAACGCACCGTTGCCTGTCCTTCCCTCACCGCAACCATATGACTGGAGAGACACAAGCAAAGATCTGCTCTAGTATCTTTGGACACGTGTTTCCTCATCTGATTTACGCTCTCCGTGTAGCTAGACATCTCCAAAGCAGAGCAGAGACCAGAGCAGCTTCACCCCCCCCTGGTGGACAAGCTGTTGGCCGCAAACCCTGGCCCCAAATGAGGTCAACCTCCACCTAGACAAAGATAGAGACAAAGTGCTGGAGTAACTTTGGGGGGCATGGTGGCGCAGCGGGTAGAGCTGCTGCCTCACAGCGCCAGAGACCCAGCTTCGATCCTGACCACGGGTACTGTCTTTACGGCGTTTGTACGTTCTCCCCGTGACCTGCGTGGGTTTTTGCCGGGTGCTCCAGTTTCCTCCCACACTCCAAAGAGGTACAGGTTTGTAGATTAATTGGCTTTAAGTATAAATGTCAATTGTCCCCAGTGCGTGTGTGTGTAGGTCAGAGTTACTGTGTGGTCAGCGAGGACTCGGTGGGCTGAAGGGCCTGTTTCCGTCCTCTATCTCTAAACTAAAGCTAAACGAAACCATTTGGGCAGGTACATGGATAGTGGAACTGTAAGACCAGACCGGACCAGAAGATGTCCCTTTGAGAATAGGGAAGATTCAAACAAGAGGACATGACTTTAGAATTAAGGGACAGAAGTTTAGGGGTAACATAAGGGGGAACTTCTTTACTCAGAGAGTGGTAGCGGTGTGGAATGAGCTTCCAGTGGAAGTGGTGGAGGCAGGTTCGTTGGTATCATTTAAAAATAAATTGGATAGGCATATGGATGAGAAGGGTATGGAGGGTTATGGTATGAGTGCAGGCAGGTGGGACTAAGGGAAAAAAAGTTGTTCGGCACGGACTTGAACGGCCGAGATGGCCTGTTTCCGTGCTGTAATAATGTTTATATAATGTTTATAACCATATAACAACCATATACCACCATATAACCATATAACAACCATATGATGTTTATAACCATATAACAACCCGGTTTAGGAATAGCTACTTCCCCACAGCCATCAGGCTATTAAACCTGGCTCGGACCTCTGAACATTAATATCCCTCCATCTGTTATTTGCACTTTATTAATTTATTAAGTCATGGGTGTATTTATGTATAGAATTGTAGTCAATGCTTTCTATGTTCTGTTGAGCTATGCAAAGAAAGATTTTCATTGTCCTGTCAGGGACACATGACAATAAACTCTTTTGACTTTGACTTTGTTGCCGGGGCTAGAGGGTGTGAACTACAGAGAGAGGTTGAGCAGGCTGGGTCTCCATTCCATGGAGCTCAGGAGGATGAGGGGAGATCTTATAGAGGTGTGCAAAATCATGAGAGGAATAGATCGGGTAGATGCACAGAATCTCTCGCCCAGAGTAGGGGAATCGAGGATCAGAGGATTCTTATTGCTGCTGCAAATAAGAATTTGTTATCTTATCAGTACCACAATAAAACATTCTTGACTTTTGCAATCTTGCACTTTGCCCATGGTTTTGGGCCTCGTGGTGTTATATTCATCATTACTCTAAGGGATACTGCTTACTTTGTGGGCTTCATGTTGGGGGGGGGGGGGGGGGTTAAATTCAGAACCAGAGGGTCAGACAGTTTAAGAATAAGGTAGTAGGGCATTTTGGATTGAGATGAGGAAAAACCTCTTCACGCAGAGAGTTGTGAATCTTGGAATTCTCTGCCACAAAATGCAGTGGAGGCCAATTCACTGGATGTTTTCAATAGCTAGTTAGATTTTCTGCGTAAATTAAGATGTGACAAACGAGTAAAATGTGTTACACACATACACACACAGACAGACAGACACACACACAAGACACTGGCACAGACAGACACACACAAGACACTGGCACAGACACACACACACACAAGACACTGGCACAGACACACACACACAAGACACTGACACAGATACACACACACACCAGACACTGGCACAGACAGACACACACACAGACATACACGCACACACGACACTAGCACAGACACAGACACACACACACAGACAGACACAGAGACACACACACACAGACGCAGACACACACACACACACACAGACAAAGACCCACACAGACACACACAGATAGACAGACACACACAGACACACACACAGAGACACACACAGACAAAGACACACATATACACACAGACACACACACAGACAGACACACACACACAGACACACACACACACAGGCAGACAGACACACAGACAGACACACACACACACACACACACACAGACACACACAGACACACATGCAGACACACAGACAGACAGACAGACACACACAGACAGACACACACAGACAGACAGACAGACAGACACACACACACACACACACATAGACAGACACACAGACAGACAGACACAGAGACACACACACAGACACACACACACACAGACACACACAGGCACACACACACAGATAGACACAGACACACACATGCAGACACACACACAGACAAAGACACACACACACTCTCACACACACAGACGCAGACACAGACACACAGAGACAAAGACCCACACAGACACACACACAGACACACACACACACAGACAAATACCCACACAGACACACACACAGATAGACAGACAAAGACACACACAGACAAAGACCCACACAGAAAGATACACACACAAATTTATACAGATACAAAGACACACACACACACACACAGACACACATACATAGATACATACTTAGACACAGTCACACACACAGATACACACAGAGAGTAGCAATTTAAAAAAAACAATTTATCCCATCAAATAAAGCATAAAAAGAAGTTTAATTTGACACCTAATTCACTTTCATTTCTTCAGTATTAAGAAAGTTATGACAATTTTCATACTCGGAAATTAGCATCTTGTTCCCCATTGCCTTTCAATTGACTTAACTCAAAAGCTGTGATCTAGAACAGTCAAAAGCCCATAACTTTCTTAAAAATTAAGAGAACTCAATGAAATTTTCAGTTATTATAGATTGAAGCATTCTGAAACAAATATGAAACAATCTTACTTGGATGACCTGAAATTAAAGCATATAATTAGTTAGTTATCTAATTGTAGCTAATTACAAAATTCAATGAGTAGATCTAAACATCTATCCATTTCTTAAGAAAAGATAAACTTTTTTTTAATTGCCTAAGTGTCCAAATAACATTCACACAATAATCCACAATATAACATGATTTTTAAATCTAATTTTCATGAATTTATAGGCCAAATGGAAGGAATTTGGTGTTTAATGCCTGTAAATTAATGGTCATTTAAATCAACTAGCGAGTGGGTTTTAGTGCAATGCGGTGGATTGGAACGTTGTGGTTTGCGGTGAAGTCAGTAGGAAAAATACTGTTGGTTCATACATTTTTTTTGTCCCCTTTTCGCAACATGAAAATGTAATTAAGTCAAAGTCAAAGAAACTTTATTGTCATTTAGAAATTATGGAATTATGCAATTCCAAAGGAAATTCCGTTGCTTTTTTTTTGCTTCACTGCTTCCTAAAAACCAAGTTTTTATGTAAAACTAAACTGTGTAGCTTCTTTTATCGCCTTAAATGCTTCCTAAAAAACAAGTTTTTATGTAAAAATAAACTGTGTAGCTTCTTTGGTAAAGAAGGAACTGCAGATGCTGGAGAATCGAGGGTTACACAAAAAGCTGGAGAAACTCAGCGGGTGCAGCAGCATCTAAGGAGCGAAGGAGATAGGGTCTCGACCCGAAACATCGCCCATCTCCTTCGCTCCTTAGATGCTGCTGCACCCGGTGAGTTTCTCCAGCTTTTTGTGTAACCCTGTGTAGCTTCTTTTATCGCCTACGTTAGGTCCGTTCCGCTGTCACCATTCAGAGCTTTAGAAGATGATTTTTAAACTACTCTAGTTAAAAAATAATCTAGCGTAGTTTAAAAAATACCTTTATGAATGAAATGTCGGAGCGATTTCTCTTTAGCGACGAAATCGCCCGACATGGATCGACTTGGACTGTCTAGGGAAAAACAGCATTTTAAATACGCCCCCCTCTGAAAGGCGCCAAAGTGGCGGACACGGGGAGCGGCAGAACCAAAGATCCTCTATAATCTTTGGGCAGAACTGCAGCGCTGCTCAAGGTAGGTATTGTCACACACCTGCACACTGGAGACAAAGACCCACACAGACACCTGTCCCGACCCCGGATTGGCTGCCGGGCGCCGAGATCCCGCCCTCCACTGCATGACTGACGGCCGCGCCCGCCAATGCCATCCTGGTCCCGCCCGCCGACGGCTGACTGGCCGCCGGACGGATGACTGACCGTCCCCTCGGCCAATAGGGCGTGGTGGGGGGGGGGGGCGTGGCTGCCCTCCCCGTCCCCTCCCCCCCCCCCACCCCACGTGCGGCCTTGTCTCAGCCTCAGCCTGAGCCTGAGCCTGGGGTCCAGGCTCTGCTCGGTGCCTGCAGACTCCTCATCTGTGGTTCTCTGGCGCAGCCAGGCAGGCCGGAGTGAGTGAGTAGAGTAGAGTAGAGTAGAGGAGTTCAGGAGGTCGAGTTGCTCAATCCCCTTTTTAAACGACAACAACGGGAGCAGCAGCAGCAGCAGCACGTGTGTTGGATGGTAACATCTCCCCTCCCCTTCCCTTCTCCTCCTATTCCCTATAAAGGGAATATTTATCCCGTCCCACATCCTCTTATTCCCTATAAATGGGATATTTATCCCGTCCCTTGTCCTCTTATTCCCTATAAAGGGAATATTTATCTCTTCCCGTATCCTCTTATTCCCTATAAAGGGAACATTTATCTCTTCCCTTGTTCCCTATAAAGGGAATATTTATCTCTTCCCTTGTTCTCTTATTCCCTATAAAGGGAATATTTATCCCGTCCCTTGTCCTCTTATTCCCTATAAAGGGAACATTTATCTCTTCCCTTGTCCTCTTATAGGGAATATTTATCTCTCTCTTCCCTTATCCTCTTATTGGGAATATTTACATCTTCCCTTATTCCCTATAAAGGGAATATTTATCCCGTCCCTTGTCCTCTTATTCCCTATAAAGGGAACATTTATCTCTTTCCTTATCCTCTTATAGGGAATATTTATCTCTCTCTTCCCTTATCCTCTTATTGGGAATATTTACATCTTCCCTTATCCCCTTATTCCCTATAAAGGGAATATTTATCCCGTCCCACATCCTCTTATTCCCTATAAAGGGAACATTTATCCCGTCCCTTGTCCTCTTATTCCCTATAAAGGGAACATTTATCTCTTTCCTTATCCTCTTATAGGGAATATTTATCTCTCTCTTCCCTTATCCTCTTATTGGGAATATTTACATCTTCCCTTATCCCCTTATTCCCTATAAAGGGAATATTTATCCCGTCCCACATCCTCTTATTCCCTATAAAGGGAATATTTATCCCGTCCCATATCCTCTTATTCCCTATAAAGGGAACATTTATCTCTTTCCTTATCCTCTTATAAGGAATATTTATCTCTTCCCTTATCCTCTTATTCCCTATAAATGGGATATTTATCTCGTCCCTTATCCTCATTCCCTATAAAGGGAACATTTATCTCTTTCCTTATTCCCTATAAAGGGAATATTTTTTTCTCTTCCCTTATCCTCTTATTCCCTATAAAGGGAACATTTATCTCTTTCCTTATCCTCTTATAGGGAATATTTATCTCTTCCCGTATCCTCTTGTAGGGAATATTTATCTAAAGTGAATATTGGTAGCAAAGTTGAAATGTTGCCAGTTGATGATGTAGGGGGCGTTATTTTTGTTTTTTTCAGCACCAAATTGCAAAAATCTGGCTTTTTTAAAATTTGGTTGGCGTCAGAAAATTAATTTGGCTTTTTGGCTTTTTTACACGCTAAAATTATCTGCTGGAAAATTACGTACCATCCCTTTTCTAAACCGTTTTCCTTTAAGAGAAGTCTTCTTTGGTCAGATACATTTGGCAGTATTTCTGCAGCAACGAGTCTGGGCAGGAAGGTAGTGATTTATAATCATACGTATTGTCCATGAAGTGTGCTTTCTTTACCTGTAAACGTTTTAGACAATAGACAATCGCTGCAGGAGTAGGCCATTCTGCCCTTCGAGCCAGCACCGGCCAGCTGGGTTTTGTGGTGAAACTGTGACACAACCAGCTGTTTTTTTTATAAATCATTTACTATCAACAGCCATGCCGTCAAAGAAACGGAAAGTTTCTTACGATAGCGAGCGTAAGTACAGTAGCAAATGGGAAGAGATATTTGTGTGGGCCCAAAAGGCTGCTGATGGATCGGAGGCAGCTTATTGTAAACTGTGTGACTGCAAGATTGTACCAAGAATTAGCAACCTCTCAAAGCATCACAATACGGGGAAACACAAGCTGAACACCCCATTACAAGACCAGACGCAATTTAATGTCGGAAAGACTCCTCGCCAAGATAACGATAACGTTAAGACAGACTCTGCCGCCGCCAGTCAACGCACCCGAGGCCCGCCCGCCATGGTGGAGGTGGGTGTTGTCGCGTTACCAGGGGAGGGGAGCGGAGCTGCTGCTGCTGGGGGACATCGAGGGGTGGGTACCCAGGGCGACAGGAGACCGGGTGGAGGGAGCTAGCAGGGAGGTGCTGGGCCGAGCGGCCACAGGGCACCTCTTCCCCCAGGGATGCCTCCTCCAAGGCTGAGGGGAAGCAAGGGTTCCTCTACCCCCTGAAGGGATGACTCCTTCAGGACTCTCAGGGAGTGGCTTCTTCTTCTTTCGGGTGGCGTGCACGGCCTAAAGTTGTTGGACAACTTGTTCTATTTGATCTTCCGTTGATGCACGTCGAGTTGATTGCATGAGTCGAAACAGGGCGGACCACGTGAAGTTTGCAATCTTCCACCCCAGGGAGTAGCTGGGCCGAGTGGACATCTCCCCCCCAGGGATGCCAACTTCAAGGCTAGCAGGGAAGCACTGGTCAATTGGCCGCTGGGGTTCCTCTCCCCCAGGGATACCCCACCACGTCTGAGGGCTAATATGGTGATGTTGGGCCGAGTGGCAGCAAAGGGTTTCTCTCCCCCCCCCGCCCCCCAGAGATGCACTGGTCGTGGGCTAGTTCTTCCCAAACTCCAAAGGCGTACAAGTTTGTAGATTAATTGGCTTGATATAACTGTATACTGTCCCAGGTGTGTGGGATAGCACTAGCGTACGCGTGACAGTGGTCAAGTGTGGAATAAGTGGGCCGAAGGGCCTGTGTCCACGCTGAACGTCTAAACTAAATGTTTACTGAGGTCCAGATCTGCAGTGATCAAGTTGGATGTCTAACCCATTAGACGGACACGTGAGTATTGATGGCCTACTCCTGCTCTCCCATTCATTCATTCATTCAGTGTGTCCTCTTGCTCTCTCCCCTCAGTCCGCAGCTGAGGAAAGTTTGAAAGAGGCGATGTTGGTGTTGGGGGATAGCTGGTCGGCGCAGACACTGCGCTGTATCTCTAAACTAAGCCAAGTGGTGTATATGCAGTAACATAGAAACATAGAAAATAGGTGCAGGAGTAGGCCATTCGGCCCTTCGAGCCTGCACCCCATTCAATATGGTCATAGCTGATCATCCAACTCAGTATCCCGTACCTGCCTTCTCTCCATACCCCCTGATCCCTTTAGCCACAAGGGCCACATCTAACGCCCTCTTAAATATAGCCAATGAACTGGCCTCAACTACCTTCTGTGGCAGAGAATTCCAGAGACTCACCACTCTCTGTGTAAAGAATGTTTTCCTCATCTCGGTCCTAAAAGACTTCCCCCTTATCCTTAGACTGTGACCCCCTTGTTCTGGACTTCCCCAACATTGGGAACAATCTTCCTGCATCTAACCTGTCCAACAGATTCACCACTCTTTGTGTGAAAAATGTTTTTCTCATCTCGGTCCTAAAAGACTTCCCCCTCATCCTTAGACTGTGACCCCTTGTTCTGGACTTCCCCAACATTGGGAACAATCTTCCTGCATCTAACCTGTCCAACCCCTTAATAATTTTGTAAGTCTCTATAAGATCCGCCCTCAATCTCCAAAATTCCAGCGAGTACAAGCCGAGTCTATCCAGTCTTTCTTCATATGAAAGTCCTGACATCCCAGGAATCAGTCTAGTGAACCTTCTCTGTACTCCCTCTATGGCAGGAATGTCTTTCCTCAGATTAGGAGACCAAAACTGTACGCAATACGCAATCATATGCAGTAATGAAAGATACAAAAATAAGTACAGCAACGGGTGCAAACCTGCTCACCAGTTCTCAGCATTGGAGCGCATCAGTTCCAGAGACAATGTCCACAATGGGGTAGAGGTGAATCAAGTCAAGTCAAGAGAGATTTCTTGTCATGTGTCCCAGATAGGACAATGAAATTCTTGCTTGCTGCAGCACAACAGAATATGTAAACATAATACAGAACAGGAGATAAAAGTTCAGTGTGTCTGTACACCATAGGCCATATATACACACAATAAATACACAGATAAAGTCCAACAGGCTGTTAGTGTTCAGAGCTTGTTTGATGGCGAGTTTAATAGCCTGATGGCTGTGGGCAAGAAGCTGTTCCTGAACCTGGATGTTTCAGATTTCAGGCTCCTGTACCTTCTTCCCGATGTTGGGGGAGTCCAGAACCAAGGGCCACAGTTTAAGAATAAGGAGTAAGCCATTTAGAACGGAATCGGAGTCTGGGGATATGGGGAGAAGGCAGGAACGGGGTACTGATTGGGGATGATCAGCCATGATCACATTGAATGCCGGTGCTGGCTCGAAGGGCCAAATGGCCTGCACCTGCACCTATTGTCTATGAGTGTGTGGCCAGGATGGTGTGGGTCCTTGATGATGTTGGCTGCCTTTTTGAGGCAGCGACTGCGATAGATCCCTTCGATGGTGGAGAGTACCTCACCAATCGGACAGCATCCCAGTTTTTTCCTGGTTTACATGAAGCACAAACATATTTACACTGCGTATTTCATGTGAGCTAGGGCTCGTAAGTTCCTGGAGCAGAATTGGGCCATTCAGCCCATCGAGGGCAAGGTTAGCAGGTTTGCTGATGATACAGAAGTGGGTAGTTTTGCAGATGGTGAAGATGGTTGTGAAAGATTGCAGCAGGATCTGGATCGATTGGCCAGGTGGGCTGAGGAATGGTTGAAGATATTTAATACCGAGAAGTGTGAGGTGTTGCATTTTCGGACCTACACAGTAGCAATGTTACAGCATTTTGAGATTTTAAAAATCAAGTCTGCAATTTATCCCATCAGATAAAGCATAAAAAGAAGTTTAATTTGACACCTAATTCACTTTCATATCTTCAGTATTAAAAAAGTTATGGCCATTTTCATACTCGGAAATTAGCATCTTGTTCCCCATTGCCTTTCCACTGACTTAACACAAAAGTTGTGATCGACGACAGTCAAAAGCCCATAACTTTCTAAAAAATTAAGAGAACTGAATGAAATTTTCAGTTATTATAGATTGACGCATTGTGAAACAAATATGAAACAATCTTACTTGGATGACCTGAAATTAAAGCATATAATTAGTTAGTTATCTAATTGTAGCTAATTACAAACTTCAATTACTAGATCTAAACATCTATCCATTTCTTAAGAAATGATAGACATTTTTAAATTGCCTAAGTGTCCAAATAACATTCACACAATAATCCACAATATAACATGATTTTTAAATCTCATTTTCATTAATTTATAGGCCAAATGGAAGGAATTTAGTGTTTAATTCCTGTAAATTAATGGCCGTTTAAATCAACTAGCGAGTGGGTTTTAGTTGAACGCGGTGGATTGGAACGTTGCGGTTTGCGGTGAAGTTGGAATGAAAAACACTGCCGGTTCATACATTTTTTTTGTCCCCATTTCGCAACGTGAAAATGTGATTAAATGCTTCCTAAAAACCAAGTTTTAATGTAAAAATAAACTGTGCACTTTATTTTCTCCCCTACGTTAGGTCCGTTCCGCTGTCAGCGTTCAGAGCTTTAGAAGATGATTTTTAAACTACTCTAGTTAATAAATAATCTAGCGTAGTTTAAAAATAGCTTCATGAATGAAATGTCGGAGCGATTTCCCTTTAGCGACTAAATCGCCCGACATGGATCGATTTGTACTGTCTAGGGAAAAACGTCATTTTAAACCCGCCCCCCTCTGAAAGGCGCCAAAGTCACGCACACGGGGAGCGGCAGAACTGCAGCGCTGCTGAAGGTAGGTATTGTAACACAGTGAATGGTAGGCCTCCGGGCAGTGTTGCAGAGCAGAGGGATCAGGAGTGCAGGTGCATGGTTCCTTCATCAAGCCACAGGCAGGTAAGGTGGTCAAAAAGACTTTTGGTGGGATTGGAAGGATATGGACCAGGCGCAGGCAAGTGGGAGTACTGTAGCTGGGACATGTTGGCTGGTGGGGGTAAGTTGGGCCGAAGGGCCTGTTTCCACATTGTATCACTCTATGACTCTGTCTACTGCGCCGTTCAATCATGGCTGATCTATCTCTCCCTCTCAACCCCATTCTCCTGCCTTCTCCCCATAGCCCCTGACTCCTGTTCTAATCAAGAACTTATCTATCTTTGCCTTAAAAATATCAATTGACGGCCTCCACAGCCTTCTGTGGTAAAGAATTCCACAGGCTCTCCTTTCAATTTGCCGTGCGTGACAGTAAACTGGTCTGAAACTAAACTGAATGTGAAAGTGAGAGAGTTGGGCCACAACCTCCCATTGTCGAATAGATGTTGTTGTTGGCTAGACCATGGGTGCTGATGAGTCAGTGTACAGGAGAGGGATAGGACACCTGGCTGAATGGTAACCCCCCCCCCTCTCCACCAGCAGAACCTAGCAGCTAATCGGAACTTATTGAAACTTATTGAAATATGCAGCCTACTGAAACGTATCAGATTATCAAGGGTTTGGACACGCTAGAGGCAGGAAACGTTCCCGATGTTGGGGGTGTCCAGAACCAGGGGCCACAGTTTAAGAATAAGGGGTAAGCCATTTAGAACAGAGACGAGGAAACACTTTTTCTCCCAGAGAGTTGTGAGTCTGTGGAATTCTCTGCCTCAGAGGGCGGTGGAGGCCAGTTCTCTGGATACTTTCAAGAGAGAGCTAGATAGGGCTCTTAAAGATAGCGGAGTCAGGGGATATGGGGAGAAGGCAGGAACGGGGTACTGATTGGGGATGATCAGCTGTGGAGCCGAATGGCCTACTCCTGCACCTACTGTCTATTGTCTTCAGAAAACTGTGGACGGATTGATCATAATCATGTATAGTCTTTGCGCTGACTGGATAGCACGCAACACAAAAGGTTTTCACTGGACAACCTCATCTACTGTATCCGCTGTTCCAGGTGTCAACTTCTGTACATCGGCAAGACCAAGCGCAGGCTCGGCGATCGTTTCGCTGAACACCTCCGCTCAATCTGTCGTAACTTATCTGATATCCCAGTGGCCCAGCACTTCAACTCCTCCTCCCATTCCCAATCTGTCCTTTCTGTCCTGGACCTCCTCCAATGTCAGAGTGAGGCCCAGCGCAAATTGGAGGAGCAGCACCTCATATTTCGCTTGGGTAGTTTGCACCCCAGCGGTATGAACATTGACCTCTCTAACTTCAGATTGCCCTTGCTTTCTCTCTCCATCCCCTCCCCCTTCCCAGTTCTCCCACCGGTCTTACTGTCTCCGACTACATTCCACCTTTGTCCCATCCCCTCCCCTGACATCTGTCTGAAGAAGGGTCTCGACCCGAAACGTCGCCCATTCCTTCTCACCGGAGATGCTGCCTCACCCGCTGAGTTACTCCAGCGTTTTGTGTCTGCCTTTGATTTTCACCAGCATCGGCAGTTATTTCTGACACAGCTTTTCACTGGACCTTGGTTACATGACGATAAACTAAATCAAACCCTAGCTGCTTGTTCACATGAAGCTTGCATTGTGAACACTGCCGCAGAATGGGGTTGAGAAGGAAAGATGGATCAGCCACGATTAAATGGCAGTGCGAACATGATGGGCCGAATGGCCTAATTCTGCTATTAGCATAATACAGGACAGGAGATAAAAGTTCAGTGTGTCTGTGGGATAAAGTGCAATAGTAAAAATAGACTGTTATGGTTCAGAGCTTATTTGACGTCGTGTTTAATAGCCTGATGGCTGTGGGGAAGAAGCTGTTCTTGAACCTGGATGTTGCAGATTTCAGGCTCCTATACCTTCTATCCGATGGCAACGGGGAGATGAGTGTGTGGCCAGGATGGTGTGGGTCCTTGATGATGCTGGCTGCCTTTGTGAGGCAGCGACTGCGATAGATCCCGTATGCAAATAGTCGTCCATAAAGGGGGCTTGCATAGTTATAAATTTCCCCCTGCACCAGTTCCCCCTTTGTTCTTCCCCCCCGCACCCACCCTCTCTCACAGCAACCCCCCCCCCCCCCCCCCCCCGACCGGGTCCTCCCCCTCGCTACGGTTCCCCCACGCTATTATCTAAATGGTCGCCGATTAGGAAAAGGGGAGATGCAGCGCGACCTGGGTGTCATGGTACACCGGTCATTGAAAGTAGGCATGCAGGTGCAGCAGGCCGTGAAGAAAGAGAATGGTATGTTAGCTTTCATAGCAAAAGGATTTGAGTATAGGAGCAGGGAGGTTCTACTTCAGTTGTATAGGGTCTTGGTGAGGCCACACCTGGAGTATTGCGTACAGTTCTGGTCTCCAAATCTGAGGAAGGACATTATTGCCATAGAGGGAGTGCAGAGAAGGTTCACCAGACTGATTCCTGGGTTGTCAGGACTGTCTTATGAACAAAGACTGCATAGACTCGGTTGAAACTCTCTAGAATTTAGGAGATTGAGAGGGGATCTTATAGAAACTTACAAAATTCTTAAGGGGTTGGACAGGCTGGATGCAGGAAGATTGTTCCCGATGTTGGGGAGGTCCAGGACAAGGGGTCACAGCTTAAGGATAAGGGGGAAATCCTTTAGGACCGAGATGAGAAGAACTTTTTTCACACAGAGCGTGGTGGGTCTCTGGAACTCTCTGCCACAGAGGGTAGTTGAGGCCAGTTCATTGGCTATATTTATTTTTATATTTAAGAGGGAGTTAGATGTGGCCCTTGTGACTAAAGGGGATCAGAGGGTATGGAGAGAAGGCAGGTACGGGATACTGAGTTGGATGATCAGCCATGATCATATTGAATGGCGGTGCAGGCTCGAAGGGCCGAATGGCCTACTCCTGCACCTAATTTCTATGTTTCTATGAAAGGGGTTGAGAGGAAAGATAGGCCGGCAATGATTAAATGGCGGATTGATGGGCCGAATGGCCCGAATTCTGCTCCAACAACTTTTGAACTGTTGACCGCGAATTGCACAAGAACAAGGACAACTTGCCGTGCGTGACAGTAAACTAATCTGAAACTAAACTGAATGTGAAAGTGAGAGAGTTGGGCCACTGCCCTCCTATTGTTGAGTGGATGTTGTTGTTGGCTAGACCACAGGTGGTGATGAGTCAGTGTACAGGAGAGGGATAGGACACCGGGCTGAATGGTAACGTAATGCACACGCCCCCCCCCCCCCCCCCCCCCCAAACACTAACAAAACCAAGGAGCCGATCGATGACTTCAGATTCAAGTGTGTTTAACTGTCAGGGTGGTGCAGTAGTTGAGTTGCTGCCTCGCAGCGCTAGGGACCCGGGTTCCATTCTGACTACAGGTGCTGTCTGTATGGAGTCTGCATGTTCTCCCCATTGACCGCGTGGTCTTTCTCCGGGTGCTCCAGCCTCCTCCCACATCCCCAAAAAGTCCAGGTTTGTAGAGCAGTCGGCTTCAGTAAATTGTCCGTGGTGTGTGGGATAGCACTAGCCTACGGGTGACGGTGGTCAGTGTGGAGTGAGTGGGCCGAAGGGCCTGTGTGTCCACGCTGAACGTCTAAACTAAATGTTTACTGAGGTCCAGACCTGCGGTGATCAAAGTTGGGCATCGATCCCATTAGACGGACGCGTGAGTATTTGTGGCCTCCTCCTGCTCTCCCGTTCATTCATTCGTTGTGTCCTTCTGCTCTTCAACCCTCAGTCCGCAGCTCAGAGAAGTTTGAAAGAGGCGATGCAGACCGCTGCAAAGGAGTTCCTGACCTTTGTGGATGAAGGTGTATCCCCCTATCATGGTAAGTTGATGCTGTTGATGATTCTTAAGTATAGAAGTTGGGAGGTCTTGTTGCAATTGTATAATACAATAGACAACAGGTGCAGGAGTAGGCCATTCGACCCTTCGAGCCAGCACCGCCATTCAATGTGATCATGGCTGATCATCCCCAATCAGAACCCTGTTCCTGCCGTCTCCCCATATCCCCTGACTCCGCTATCTTTAAGGGCCGTATCTAGCTCTCTCTTAAAAGCATCCAGAGAACCGGCCACCACCGCCCTCTGAGGCAGAGAATTCCACAGACTCGCAACTCTCTGTGAGAAAAAATGTTTCCTCGTCTCCATTCTAAATGGTTTACCCCCTATTCTTAAACTGTGGCCCCTGGTTCTGGACTCCCCCAACATCGGGAACATGTTTCCTGCCTCTAGCGTGTCCAAACCCTTAATAATCTTAGGGTTACACAAAAGGCTGGAGAAACTCAGCGGGTGCAGCAGCATCTAAGGAGCGAAGGAGATAGGCGACGTTTCGGGTCGAGACCCTTCTTAATAATCTTATGTTTCAATAAGATACCTTCAGATACCTTCTAAACTCCAGAGTATACAAGCCCAGCCGCTCCATTCTCTCAGCATGTGACAGTCCCGCCATCCCGGGAATTAACCTTGTAAACCTACGCTGCACTCCCTCAATAGCAAGAATGTCCTTCCTCAAATTAGGCATTGGTGAGTCTGCGTTTAGAGTATTGTGTTCATGGTGTTGTGGGCACCATGCTATAGGAAAGATGTTGTCAAGCACGGAGAAGGTTTACGAGGATGTTGCCAGGACTAGAGGGTCAGTACTACAGGGGGAGGTTGAGCAGGCTGGGACTCTACTCCTTGGAGCGCAGGACGATGAGGGGTGATCTTATAGAGGTGTATCAAATCATGAGAGGAATAGATTGGATCGATGCAGGCAATCTCTTGCCCAGAGTAGGTAAATCGAGGATCAGAGGACATGGGTTTAAGGCGAGGGGAGAATGTTTTTATTGGAATCTGAGGGTATCTTTTTCACACAGAGGGTGATGGGCGTGTGGAATGAGCTGTCAGGGGAGGTACGAGGGTTACACAAAAAGCTGGAGAAACTCAGCGGGTGCAGCAGCATCTAAGGAGTGAAGGAGATAGGCGATGTTTCGGGTCGAGACCCTTCCTACTTCGTAGGGATGAGGAGAACTTCTTCAAAGTAGGCATACCTTGAGGAGACATCGCAGTGGAGTAGACAAAGTGTTAAAGAAGGAACTGCAGATGCTGGGGAATCGAGGGTTACACAAAAGGCTGGAGAAACTCAGCGGGTGCAGCAGCATCTAAGGAGCGAAGGGGATAGGCGACCTTTCGGGTAGTTGAGGCTGGGACTATCCCAACGTTTAAGAAACTGTTGGCTGCCTTCAGATCTGAATCTGAATTCCTCAAAGTCTGAGGCCAACAGTCACGTTGGCCCACCGAATCCACGCCAATCAACGATCACCCATACACTAGTGTAGTTCCGTTGAGAGATGCAGCGTAGAAACTGGCCCTTGGCCCACTGAATCCGCGCCGACCAGCGATCCTTGCATACCAGCACCATCCTACACACTAGGGACGATTTACAATCTTTACCCCACAATTAACCTACAGACCTGTATGTCTTTGGAGTGTGGGACAAAAACTGAAGATCTCGTGGGGGTGGTGGGGCGGGAAACCCACGCAGGTCACGGGGAGAACGTACAAACTCTGTACAGACAGCGCCCGTGGTCAGGATCGAACCCGGGCCTCTGGCGCTGTGAGGCAGCAGCTCTACCGCTGCACCACCGTGCCGACCCTAAGGTTCTATCTCACACACCAGGGACGTAAGGACAAGGACAAAGGACAGGTACTGCCACATGCACCAATTGGTGCAGTGAAATTTGAGTTGTCATTTGCAGCACACCAATAAAAATCAAACACAACGTTAAAAGAATTTGACGTTAGACATAAAAACACCCCCCCACAATGGTTCCCACTGCGAGGGAAGGCAGCAAAGTCGAGTCCCCTTCGGGTGGTGAATCTGTGGAATTCTCTACCACAGAGGGTAGTTGAGGCCAGTTCATTTACTTTATTTAAGAGGGAGTTAGAAACATAGAAAAATAGGTGCAGGAGTAGGCCATTCGGCCCTTCGAGCCTGCGCCGCCATTCAATATGATCATGGCTGATCATCCAACTCAGTATCCCGTACCTGCCTTCCCTCCATACCCCCTGATCCCTTTAGCCACAAGTGCCACATCTAACGCCCTCTTAAATATAGCCAATGAACTGGCCTCAACTACCTTCTGTGGCAGAGAATTCCAGAGACTCACCACTCTCTGTGTAAAGAATGTTTTCCTCATCTCGGTCCTAAAGGAATTCCCCCTTATCCTTTGGGGTTAGATGTGGCCCTTGTGGGATCAGGGGGTATGGAGAGAAGGCAGGTACAGGATACTGAGTTGGATGATCAGCCATGATCATATTGAATGGCGCTGCAGGCTCGAAGGGCCAAATGCCCTACTCCTGCACCTATTGTCTACGTTTCTATGTTCTTTTCGAAGAACGCAAGCCAATTAACCTACAAACCGCACGTCTTTGGAGCCCGATAAACTACAAAGTTATTACTCAACTTCAGTGGGATGGAGGAGGGTTGAGGATGAGGGAGGGGGGGGGGGGGGGGAGGAATGTTCCCGCTGTGGTGGATGTTTATGTTAAATTTTATTTTTATGCGGCTGTGTGTCTTGTTGCTTTTCACTGAGCATGTGGGACGGTAACTCGAATATCACTGTGCCTCAACTGGTGCATTGGTGCATGGGGGGAGAATTGCAGTCAAGCCTGCGATCGACTGTTGCATATAGCATACTCTGCAAATAACACAGGCCCAGCGACAATCTACGTTACCAAGGGTCAAGGTTTCCAGATGCAGAGTGGCCATAAAAAGGAGCTCGACGAATTGCTTTGGAGTCGCTGCTTGATATCAGTGGGGTCCAAAGTCCGTTGAACAGGCTGCCGATTTGCCGCATATCCCATCACCAATTACAGAAGGTGCAAATGATAAGACCAAAGTCACGCTGAGCTAGCTGATAGGAAGATCAAAAAGAGGATAGCTAATGAACCTATTGCCCAAGTCCGATGACAGACTAGACTCCCCACCGACTGCAGTTTAGTTTTGGTGGTTTAGTTTATTGTCACGTGCACCGAGTTACAGGGGAAAGCTTCTGTTGCGCGCTAACCAGTCAGCGGAAAGACAATACATGATTCCAGTCGAGCCGTTTACAGTGTACAGATACATGATGAAGAAAGACACACAAAAGCTGGAGTAACTCAGTGGGACAGGCGACATCTCTGGAGAGAAGGAATGGGTGACGTTTCGGATCAAGGCCCTTCTTCGAGACCCACCTCAACCCGAAACGTCACCCATTCCTGCTCTCCAGAGATGCTGCCTGTCTCGCTGAGTTACCCCAGCATTTTGTGTCCATCTTCGATTTTCGCCAGCATCTGCAGTTCTTTCTTACACATACATGATAAGCCAGGTAAAGGCAGCAAAGTCAGATCAAGGATAGTCCGAGGGTCGCCAATGAGGTAGATAGTAGTTCAGGACTGCACTCTGGTTGGTGGTAGGATGATTCAATGTCCTGATAACAGCTGGGAAGAAACTATCTCATAGAAACATAGAAAATAGGTGCAGGAGGAGGCCATTCAGCCCTTCGAGCCAGCACCGTCATTCATTGTGATCATGGCTGATCGTCCGCTATCAATCGTTCGTGCCTGCCTTCTCCCTTGACTCCACTAGTCCCTAGAGCTCTATCCAACTCTCTCTTAAAAATCCATCCAGTGATTTGGCCTCCACTGCCCTCTGTGGCAGGGAATTCCACAAATTCACAACTCTCTGGGTAACAACCCACACCCTCCCCAATCAATAACCCGCGCCTGCCTTCTCCCCATATCCCTCGACTCCACTAGCCCCTAGGGCTCTATCCAACTCTCTTAAATCCATCCAGTGATTTGGCCTCCATAAATTCACAATTCTCTGGGTGAAAAAGTTTTTTCTCACCTCAGTCTTAAATGACCTCCCCTTTATTCTAAGACTCTGGTTCTGGACTCGCCCAACATCGGGAACATTTTTCCTGCATCTAGCTTGTCCAGTCCTTTTATCATTTCTGATCTCTCTGATTCTGGAGGTGTGCGTTTTCACACCTTTAAACCTTTTGCCTGATGGACGCTGCCTCGGGAAAGCACCCGACTTAATCGGAGACTTGTCCCACCCCAGGCATTCCAGTTATTCCTCCTTCTCCCCTCTCAGGGTACAGAAGGTACAGAAGCTTGAAAGCGCGCACCACCAGACTCTTGGGCCTGTCCCACTTCGGTGATTTTTTTGGGTGACTACAGGCGACAGTGGCAACAATGTTTGCTGTCGTAGGTGCTGTCCTAGGTTGTCACCACGTATCGTAGGTGAATTCTATTAAAACTTGTCCCTGGCAGTCACCTGAGTGGGACAGGCCCATGAGGAACAGCTTCTTCCCCTCTGTTTTCCAGCTTCTGAACGGTCCTTCCATGAGCATTGGTACTGCCCGGTTCACCTCTACCCCATTGCGGACATTGGACATTGCGGAATGCTGAGAACTATATTCAGCACTCTGTATCTTCACCTTTGTTCTACCCATTGTACTAGAATCTGGCTTCTGTACTAGAATCTGGCTATCAGGGGATATGGAGAGAAGGCAGGTACAGGATACTCAGTTGGATGATCAGCCATGATCATATTGAATGGCGGTGCAGGCTCGAAGGGCCGAATGGCCTACTCCTGCACCTATTTTCTATGTTTCTATGACTCCTCATGTCTGTACCAACGAGGACCCAGTGTGGGGGAAATGCCGTGAGGGTGGGGAGGGAATAAAGGAGAACCAGGCGAAGGGGAACCGCCGGGGGGGGGGGGGGGGGGGGGGGGGAGAGAATAAAGGAGAACCTGGCGCCGAATACTTTGTAACCATGTCGGCGTCCTTTATGTGGCCACTCTTTGTATAAAGTTGTGACCACTGCCCAGTCCATCACTGGCTCTGACCTCCCCACCATCGAAGGGATCTATCGTAGGCACCGCCTCAAAAATAAAAGCAGCCAGCATCATCATCAAGGACCCACGTGCCATCCCGGCCACACACTCATCCCACCACTGCCATCTGGAAGAAGGTACAGGAGCCTGAGAACTGTAACGTCCAGGTTCAGGGACAGCTTCGTCCCCACAGCCATAAGGCTATTAAACTCTACGAACTCATAAGCTATGAAGTCTTCCACGGGAATAAGTCCTCGCCCCCCCACTGATAATCCCTTTTCCTGTCTCCCACGAACCCCCTCCTCGTGGACCCCCCCTCGTGGCCCTCCAGCTTTAGAACTCTTTATACAGAACTGCCGTCGGGACATCAACTGCCTCGACTTCTCCACTCCCCTATCTCTCCCCCCCCCCCCCCCCCCCCCCCCCCCCCGAACGTACTGCCATAAAAAAAATTTTTTAAAGGAAGAAGGGTCTCGACCCGAAACGTCGCCTATCTCCTTCGCCCCTTAGATGCTGCTGCACCCGCTGAGTTTCTCCAGCTTTTTGTGTAACCCTCGATTCTCCAGCATCTGCAGTTCCTTCTTTAACACAATAAAACAGAATTGACTCTTGGCTTTGGGTGTTTGAAACAAAGGATCTGACTGTGTCTTGTCGCACGTGACAATAACGTATTCATTCACCTCTGTTCCTATTGCAGTTATTGAAGCCTGCAAGAGGCGTCTGCGAACCGCGGGCTTCCTGGAGCTGAAGGAGGCCGATCACTGGCACGTGGAGCCTGCCAGCAAGGTGAGCGAGTGGCGACAGGGCGAACGCATAAACGGCGGTTACTTGTTCCGGTCTCGGGGCGAGGCGGAGTCGGGAGCTCCAACACCGCGGCAGGCGCGACCTGCCCCGACACGAGGTTCGTTCTACCCGCCGTAGGTGAGCTGACAACCCCCCCCCCCCCCCGATGCTGGAGTGGAGCGCCTCGATGCGGAGGGCCCGAACACCGGCTCCGGGAGCCAAGATGGTCCCGACGGGGGCTCGAAGCTCACGACCGTGGAAGAGCTAGGGGAAGGACTTGAACGATATTTCGCCTTCCACCACAGTGAGGAGTCTCTGGAACTCTCTGCCACAGAGGGTAGTTGAGGCCAGTTCATTGGCTATATTTAAAGGGGAGTTAGATGTGGCCCTTGTGGCTAAAGGGGATCAGAGGGTATGGAGAGAAGGCAGGTACGGGATACTGAGTTGGATGATCAGCCGTGATCATATTGAATGGCGGTGCAGGCTCGAAGGGCCGAATGGCCTACTCCTGCACCTAATTTCTATGTTTCTATCATATTGAATGGCGGTGCAGGCTCAAAAGGGGCCGAATGGCCTACTCCTGCACCTAATTTCTACGTTTCTATGTAGGGGTCACTGTGGTGGATGTTCAATGTTAAATGATGTTTTGATTGTTTTGTCTCCAAGATGGCTGCCGGAAGGGAGAGAGAACGCTAGCGCGTTTAGCTGCCGCTGCTCTCTCTTTGAATTGCGTCTTGTCCCTGCTATTTTTGTTTTGTATTTTGTTTTATTCTGCTTATATGTTTTGTAATCTGCTTATTAAATTTGGTAAGGTGTCCTTGAGAGTCTTTGAAAGGCGCCCATAAGTATAATGTATAAATAAATAAATAAAATCCGTCCCAAGGGATAGGAGTCTCTCAGCGGGACTGTCATATCGCTGAGGGGACGGAGCGGCTGGGCTTGTACACGCTGGAGTTTAGAAGGATGAGAGGGGATCTCATTGAAACATATAAGATTAATCGGGGTTTGGACACGCTTGAGGCAGGAAACATGTTCCCGATGTTGGGGGGGGTGGGGGGGGGAGGAGTCCAGAACCAGGGGTCACAGTTTAAGAATAAGGAGTAGTTGGCCGGTGTGTGGGCAAGTTGGGGCGAAGGGCCTGTTTCCACGCTGTATCACTCTATGAGTCATTTAAATGATAATCCGCTAATCCTGTATCTGTACACATGTGGGTGGCCTGTTTGTAAGTATGGCTCAACTAAGCCTCGACGTGAATCACGGGAGTTGACAGCGCCTAGGTAGAGTGGTCGTGGAGAGGATGTTTCCAAATGCCCTCTCTTCCACAAAGCAATGTTTCACAGACGGGACTGGATTTGGGCTTCTGCCACAGAGGGTGGTTGAGGCCAGTTCATTGGCTATATTTAAGAGGGAGTTAGATGTGGCCCTTGTGGCTAAGGGGATCATAGGGTATGGAGAGAAAGTAGATACTGAGTTGGATGATCAGCCATGATCACATTGAATGGCGGTGCAGGCTCGAAGGGCCGAATGGCCTACTCCTGCACCTAATTTCTATGTTTCTATGTCATGTGTATAAAATCGTGGGAGGAATAGATTGGGTAGATGGGCAGAGTCTCTTGCCCAGAGTAGGGGAATCGAGGACCAGAGGACATAGGTTCAAGGTGAAGGGGAAAAGATTGAATAGGAATCTGAGGGTGGCGGGTGTATGGAACGAGCTGCCGGAGGAGGTAGTTGAGGCTGAGACTATCCCAACGTTTAAGGAGCAGATAGATAGGACAGGTTTGGAGGGATGTGGACCAAGCGCGGGCAGGTGGGACTAGTGTAGCTGGGACATGTTGGCCAGTGTGGGCAAGATGGGCTGAAGGGACCTGTTTCCGCACTGTGTCACTCTGTGACTCTATGTAAAACTGAACCCGTGTGTCACTCTTGTTTGTTTCCAAACAGTATTACATGACCAGGAACTACTCGACTATAATCGCCTTTGCCGTGGGAGGCAAGTACAAGGCAGGCAATGGGTTCAGCATGGTTGGAGCACACACGGACAGTCCATGTTTACGGGTGAGTTTGGACCAGTGGCCGGCGAAACTCTCGATGATACCCAGAGGGAGTGGGAATTTTGTCTTTTACCCTTCAACTTCAGGAAAGATGTCAACAAAATAGAGAGAGTACAGAGGAGATTTACTAGAATGTTGCCTGGGTTCCAGCACCTAAGTTACAGAGAAAGGTGGAACAAGTTAGGTCTTTATTCTTTGGAGCGCAGAAGGTTAAGGGGGGGACTTCATGGAGGTCTTTGAAATGATGAAAGGGATAGACAGAGTTGACGTGGATAAGCTTTTCCCATTGAGGGTAGGAAAGATTCAAACAAAAGGGCATGACATGAGAATTAAGGGACAGAAGTTTAGGGGTAACATGAGGGGGAACTTCTTTACTCAGAGAGTGGTGGCTGTGTGGAATGAATTTCCAGTGGAAGTGGTGGAGGCAGGTTCAATTTTATCATTTAAAAATAAATTAGATAGGTATATGAACGGGAAAGGACTGGAGGGATAAGTCTGAGTGCAGGACCGAAGGGTTATCGTCTGAGTGCAGGACTAGAAGGGCCGAGATGGCCTGTTTCTGTGCTGTAATTGTTAACTGGTTGTCAATGTTCTGCATTTGTTTCCGTCACCAGGTGAAGGTCAGGTCCAAGAAGGTACACGCGGGCTACCTCCAGGTGGGGGTGGAATGTTACGGTGGTGGCATCTGGAACACCTGGTTTGACCGGGACCTCACCGTGGCCGGCAGGGTTTTGGTGAAGGTGAGCTGGCTTCACACGTTCCCGGTCGAGTAATGCCCTGAGCACCTTCGTCCATGTTTTCCAACCTCCGCCCACTCGGGTTAAAGGGCCCGTCCCACTTACGCGACTTTTTCGGCGACTGCCGACACCTGTTGAAAATCCAGCGGCGACCAGAACAGGGTACGACTCTTTGGGCGACTACTCACCCAGGTGTCGCCTGTGTGGTCGTGAGTCGTCTCCTCAGTCGCCCAAAGAGTCGTAGTGTCTTTCTGGTCGATGCTGGATTTTCAACATTTTAGGTTAAGTGAGCTTCGGTTTATTATTGTCATGTGTACCAAGGTACAGTGAAAAAAACGTTGTTGTATGTCAGGATCAAACCCGGATCTCTGGCGCTGAAAGGCAGCAACTCTACCGCTGCGCCGTCTTTAAATGGAGATATGTGGGGCGGGTTTTATAGGTGCAGGAGCAGGAGTTAATGTGTGGGGATCGCTGGTCAGCGTGGACCCGGAGGGCCTGTTTCCGCGCTGTATTTCTAAACTAAATTAAACCACAAGACATCGGTGATGCTGCATTAGGAGTATTGCGGTTAGTTCTGGTCACCTTTTCTGCGCGGACCAGCGCTCACCCGTACACCAGTTCTATCCGACACGCACTAGGGACAAATCTTACAGAAACCGATTAACCTACAAACCCGCACCTCTCTGGGAGTGTGGGACCAAGCCGGAGCACCCCCGGAAAACCCACGCAGGTCACGGGGAGAACGTACAAACTCCGTACAGACAGGGCCCGCTGTCAGGATCGGACCCAGGTCTCTGGCGCCGTGAGGCAGCAACTCTACCGCTGCGCCACCGTGCCGCCCCATCCTCGCCTCCCTAAGTGATATGTTCCAAAGCTGTGTATAGATTCAAGATGACAGGAATAACATTTACTGCAAGTCCAGTAAGGTACAATTAAATAAAGTTTGAGGGGTAGTTTAGGTTTAGTCTCGTTTATCACGATTGTCACGTGTACCGAGGTGCAGTGAAAAGCTTTTGTTGTGTGCTATCCAGTCAGCGGAAAGGACTATAGACAATAGGTGCAGGAGTAGGCCATTTGGCCCTTCGAGCCAGCACTGCCATTCAATGACTGATCATCCCCAATCAGTACCCCGTCCCTGCCTTCTCCCCATATCCATATCCCAAGAAGGCTCTGACCTTCCTTCCATCGAGGGGATTTATCACAGTCGCTGCCTCAAAAAGGCTGGCAGCATCATCAAGGACCCACACCATCCTGGCCACACACTCATCTCCCCCGCTACCTTCGGGTAGAAGGTACAGGAGCCTGAAGACTGCAACAACCCGGTTCAGGAATAGCTACTTCCCCACAGCCATCAGGCTATTAAACCTGGCTCAGAACTCTGAATATTAATCCATCTGTTATCCATCTGTTATTTGCACTTTATTAATTTATTAATTCATGGGAATTTATGTATAGAATTGTAGTCAATGCCTTCTATGTTCTGTTGTGCTATGCAAAGAAAGATTTTCATTGTCCTGTCAGGGACACATGACAATAAACTCTTTTGACTTTGACTTTGACTTTGATATCCCCTGACTCCGCTATTTTTAAGAGCCCTATCTAGCTCTCTTGAAAGCATCCAGAGAACCGGCCTCCACCGTCCTCTGAGGCAGAGAATTCCATAGACTCACAACTCTCTGTGAGAAAAAGTGTTTCCTTGTCTCCGTTCTAAATGGCTTGCCCCTTATTCCTAAACTGTGGCCCCTGGTTCTGGACTCCCCCAACATCGGGAACATTTTTCCTGCCTCTAGCGTGTCCAAACCCTTAATAATCTTAGGGTTACACAAAAAGCTGGAGAAACTCAGCGGGTGCAGCAGCATCTAAGGAGCGAAGGAGATAGGCGACGCTTCGGGTGGAGACCCTTAATAATCTTATATGTTTCAATGAGATCCCCTCTCGTCCTTCTAAACTCCAGAGTGTACAAGCCCAGCCGCTCCATTTTGTAACACAGAGAGTGGTGGGTGGCAGTAACGTGCTGCCAGGGGGTGGTGGTGGAGGCAGATACCATAGTGCTGTTCAAGAGGATAGACGCCTGGGAATGCAGGGATGGCCTGCCGGCAGACGAGATCAGTTTACCTTGTCAGTCCTGAACAACTATCCCCACCTATCCCCACTATCCTCGGACTATCTACGGTTGCCGTCTGCTGGCTTTCCCTGGCACTAAACGTTATTCCCTTATCAGGTGTAAGAAAGAACTGCAGATGCTGGTTTAAATCAAAGGTAGACACAAAATGCTGGAGTAACTCAGCGGGCGAGGCAGCGTCTCTGGAGAGAAGGAATGGGTCGAGACCCTTCTCCCTTATCATGTATCTGTACACTGTAAATGGGTTGATTGTACTCATGTATTGTCTTTCCGCTGACTGGTTAGCACGCAACAAAAGCTTTTCACCGTACCTCGGCAATGAATTCGTCTGACTAAAGAAATTCCTCCTCGCCTCCTTCCAGAATGAACATCCTTTAATTCTGAGACGAGGGCGTCTAGTCCGAGACTCTCCCACCAGTGGAAACGTCCTCTCCACCTCCCCTCTATCCAAGCCTAGATAGCACGCACCAAAAGCTTTTCACTGTACCTCCCTACACGCGCCAATAAACTAAACGTACAGACTGAATTTTCGCGATGCACCTTCTTGCGTGTGGCGTGCACAGCCTAAAGCTGTAGGACAACTTGTTCTATTTGATCTTATTTGTTTGTGCACCTCGGGTTGATTGCATTCGTCGAAACAGGGGTGGACCACCTGAAGGTTGCACCTGATTCACTGTGTTTCTCTTCTCTTGCCAGACGGCCTCAGGTGTGGCGCAACACCTGGTCCACGTGCGTGACCCCATCCTTCGCATCCCCCACCTGGCCATCCACCTGCAGCGAGACATAAACGACAGCTTCGGACCCAACAAGGAGACTCACCTGTACGTATGTGATGCTTAAAACGCACCTCTCTTCTCCCCCCCCCCCCCCTTTTGCCTCACCTGGCCTGGCCTTCAGGTCCCGCTATGAAGAGAGGCAGGCAGTGAAGAAAGCGAATGGGATGTTGGCTTTCATAGCAAAAGGATTTGAGTATAGGAGCAAGGAGGTTCTACTGCAGTTGTATAGGGTCTTGGTGAGGCCACACCTGGAGTATTGCGTACAGTTCTGGTCTCCAAATCTGAGGAAGGACATTATTGCCATAGAGGGAGTGCAGAGAAGGTTCACCAGACTGATTCCTGGGATGTCAGGACTGTCTTATGAAGAAAGACTGGATAGACTTGGTTTATACTCTCTAGAATTTAGGAGATTGAGAGGGGATCTTATAGAAACTTACAAAATTCTTAACGGGTTGGACAGGCTAGATGCAGGAAGATTGTTCCCAATGTTGGGGAAGTCCAGGACAAGGGGTCACAGCTTAAGGATAAGGGGGGAAATCCTTTAAGACCGAGATGAGAAAGACTTTTTTCACACAGAGAGTGGTGAGTCTCTGGAACTCTCTGCCACAGAGGGTAGTTGAGGCCAGTTCATTGGCTATATTTAAGAGGGAGTTAGATGTGGCCTTTGTGGCTAAGGGGATCAGAGGGTATGGAGAGAAGGCAGGTACGGGATACTGAGTTGGATGATCAGCCTTGATCATATTGAATGGCGGTGCTGGCTCGAAGGGCCGAATGGCCTACTGCTGCACCTATTTTCTATGTTTCTATTCAGCACAAAAGTGGTCTCCAGGACCCTGCGATCCAGTCCTCCAGCAGCCGGCGCTAGGACCTAGCGGAATCTAGAGTAGAGGCCAATTCTCTGGATCAGAGAATTCTCTGGATAAAAGAGAGTTAGATAGGGCTCTAGGGGCTAGTGGGATTAATGGATATGGGGAGAAGGCGGGTACCTGATTGGGGATGATCAGCCATGATCACAATGAATGGCGGTGCTGGCTCGAAGGGCCGAATGGCCTCCTCCTGCACCGATTATCTATATTTTCTATCCCCGCTCCTACAGTCACGGATATTCGGCCCAACTTGCCCACACTGACCAACATGTCCGATCTACACTAGTCCCCACCTGCCTGCATTTGGCCCATATCCCTCTAAACCTGTCCTGGTCATGTACCTGCTTAAATTTTTTTTTTAATGTTATGATAGTCCCAGCCTCAACTACCTCCTCCGGCAGATCGTTCCACACACCCACCACCCTCTGTGGGAAAGATTATGCCTCGGGTTCCTATTAAATCTTTCCCCCCTCACCTTAAACCCGTGTCCTCTGGTGTGTAGGGAGGATGCTGGTTTAAATCGAAACGCTGGAGTAACTCAGCAGACAGGCTGCTTCTATGGAGAGAAGGAATGGGTGACGTTTCGTCGAGACCCTTCTTCAGACTGATTATGTCCTCTGGTTCTTGGTTCCCCTATTCTGGGCAAGAGGCTACCTAATCTCAGCGCTTCCACACCTCAAGGAAAAATTTCCTTCAAATTTCATCCGAAAGACATCCTTGCCATAGAGGGGGTACAGAGAAGATTCACCAGACTGATTCCTGGGATGTCAGGACTTTCATATGAGGAAAGATTGGATAGACTCGGCTTGTACTCGCTGGAATTTAGAAGATTGAGGGGGGATCTTATAGAAACTTACAAATTTCTTAAGGGGTTGGACAAGCTAGATGCTGGAAGATTGTTCCTGATGTTGGGGGAGTCCAGAACAAGGGGTCACAGTCTAAGGATAAGGGGGAATTCCTTTAGGACCGAGATGAGGAAAACATTCTTTACACAGAGAGTGGTGAGTCTCTGGAATTCTCTGCCACAGAAGGTAGTTGAGGCCAGTTCATTGGCTATATTTAAGAGGGCGTTAGATGTGGCACTTGTGGCTAAAGGGATCGGGGTATGGAGAGAAGGCAGGTACGGGATACTGAGTTGGATGATCAGCCATGATCACATTGAATGGCGGTGCAGGCTCGAAGGGCCGAATGGCCTACTCCTGCACCTATTTTTCTATGTTTCTAAATAGAATCCCAAATTTCCTGGAATTTGATGGTATTTCCTGAAATTCCCCAACCGCGCGTGTGCGACTGCCGCCCCATCTGCGCACGAGCGGTGGAGACGGCGTCATTTTGAGTCCCTGCTGCGTCATTGCCGCCATTTTCAATTGTGACGCGGCTGACGGGCCTCCCACAACTGCGCAGGCGCGGATGGTCGTATATGTGCTTTTTTTTTTCCCCACCAAATCGTCCCGCGGGCCGGATCGGACCCCTCCGCGGGCTGGATGCGGAAATTTCCCGGAATTATTTAATTTCCCTAAAATTACCCGGACGCAACCAGAATTTCCCGAATTTCGGGTTATTTCCTTCAAAGTGGAAACACAGCCTGATCTATTGCTCGCATGATCTTATACACATCTATATGGTCACCACTCATCCTCTCGCGCTCCAAGGAATTGGGAGTCCTATTTTGCTCAGATTCCGTAGACAATCTGGTCTGTTGCTTCCCTTGTTGTTTCCTTGCTCTGTTGTGCTGCTGCAAGTAAGAATATCGTTCTTCTGGCTGGGTCCCAAGACGGGCTGAAGAAGGGTTTCGACCCGAAACGTTGCCTAGTTCCTTCGCTGCATAGATGCTGCCTCACCCGCTGAGTTTCTCCAGCATTTTGTGTCTACCTTTGATTTTCCAGCATCTGCAATTCCTTCTTGAAGGTTTTTCCTCATAGAAACATAGAAACATAGAAATTAGGTGCAGGAGTAGGCCATTCGGCCCTTCGTGCCTGCACCGCCATTCAATGTGGTCATGGCTGATCATCCAACTCAGTATCCCGTACCTGCCTTCTCTCCATACCCTCTGATCCCCTTAGCTCATCTCAGTCCTAAATGGCCTACCCCTTATTTTTAAACTGTGACCCCTGCTTCTGGACTCCCCCAACATCGGGCACATTTTTCCGGTGTTTAGTCTGTCCAATCCCTTACGAATTTTATATGTTTCTATGAGATGCCCTCTCATCCTTCTAAATTCCAGCGAATACAAGCCCAGCCGACCCATTCTTTCATCATATGCCAGTCCCGCCACCCTGGGAATTAACCTGGTGAACCTACGCTGCACTCCCTCAATAGCCAGAATGTCCTTCCTCAAATTTGGAGACCAAAACTGCACACAATGCTCTAAGTGTGGTCTCAACATTTTTGTCTGCCTCCAATAAAAACACTCTTGGTTTGCAGTGGTGAAGGGAGTGTTGCACCAGCAATGATGGCATTGACAGGTTCTTGATTGGTGAGGGCGTCACAGGCTACGGAGAGAAGGCAGGAGAATGGTGTGGACAGGGAAAGATAGATCAGCCGTGATTGAATGGCTTGGTGCAGCGGCAGAGTTGCTGACTCTGGCAGGGCACATGGTATTGGGGGTAGAGTGCTGACATGGATAGAGAAGTGGTTGGCAGACAGGAAACAGAGAGTAGGGATTAACGGGTCCCTTTCAGAATGGCAGGCAGTGACTAGTGGGGTACCGCAAGGCTCAGTGCTGGGACCACAGCTATTTACAATATACATCAATGATTTGGATGAAGTAACATTAGCATATTTGCCGATGACACAAAGCTGGGTGGCAGTGTGAACTGTGAGGAGGATGCTATGAGAGTGCAGGGTGACTTGGACAGGTTGGGGGAGTGGGCAGATGCATGGCAGATGAAGTTTAACGCGGATAAATGTGAGGTTATCCACTTTGGTCGCAAAAACAGAAAGGCAGATTGCTATCTAAATGGCATCAAGTTGGGAAAAAGGGAAGTACAACGGGATCGGGGGGGTTCTTGTACATCAGTCTATGAAAGTGGGGTTAGGTTAGGTAAGGGGGAGGTGCAGCGTACACCAGTCACTGAAAGTTGGCGTGCAGGTACAGCAGGCAGTGAAGAAAGCTAATGGAATGTTGGCCTTCATAACAAGAGGATTTCAGTATAGGAGTAAAGAGGTTCTTCTGCAGTTGTACAGGGCTCTGGTGAGACCACATCTGGAGTATTGTGTACAGTTTTGGTCTAATTTGAGGAAGGACATCCTTGTGATTGAGGCAGTGCAGCGTAGGTTCACGAGATTGATCCCTGGGATGGCGGGACTGTCATATGAGGAAAGATTGAAAAGACTAGGCTTGTATTCACTGGTGTTCAGAAGGATGAGGGGGCCACAGTCTTAGGATAAATGGGAGGTCATTTAAGACTGATGTGAGAAAAAACTTTTTTACCCACAGAGTTGTGAATTTATGGAAATCCTTGCCACAAGAGGGCAGTGGAGGCCAAATCACTGGATGAATTTAAGAGAGAGTTGGATAGAGCTCTAGGGGCTGGTGGAGTCGAGGGATATGGGGAGAAGGCAGGCACGGGTTATTGATAGCGGACGATCAGCCATGATCACAGTGAATGGCGGTGCTGGCTCATAGGGCCGAATGGCCTACTCCTGCACCTATTTTCTATGTTTCTAAGCATGCAGGTACAGCAGACAGTGAAGAAAGCGAATGGCATGTTGGCCTTTATAACAAGAGGAATCGAATATAGGAACAAAGAGGTCCTTCTGCAGTTGTACAGATCCCTAGTGAGACCGCACCTGGAGTATTGTGTACAGCTTTGGACCCCTAATTTGAGGAAGGGATTCTTGCTATTGAGGGAGTGCAGCGTAGGTTTACAAGGTTACCCGGTATGGTGGGACTGTCATATGCTGAGAGAATGGAGCAGCTAGGCTTGTATACTCTGGTGTTTAGAAGGATGAGAGGGGATGTCATTGAAACATATAAGATTATTAAGGGTTTGGACACGCTAGAGGCAGGAAACATGTTCCCGATGTTGGGGGAGTCCAGAAACAGGGGCCACAGTTTAGGAATAAGGAATAAGCCATTTAGAACGATGAGCTTTTTCTCACAGAGAGTTGTGAGTCTGGAATTCTCTGAGGCAGAGAATTCCACAGACTCACAACTCTCTGTGAGAATATATCTCTTGGATATCTCTGTTAGGGCTAACGGATGTGGGGGGAAAGCAGGAAAAGGGTACTGATTCCGGATGATCAGCCATGATCATATTGAATGGTGGTGCTGACTCGAAGGGCCGAATGGCCTACTCCACCTATTTTCTATGTTTCCAATGCTCCAAATACGGCCATACCAGCGCTTCAGCTTTCTGAGACGATGCTGAAGATGTTGATGGAAGATGCACGTGTGGAGGTAAGAGAGGAGCTCGCCAGCTGCACGGGGGGAATGGAGATGTGTGGTGCGCCCGTCACCGTGCCCGTCGGAAACCAGCGCCACAGCGTCGCTAATGTTTTCAACGACGATGAGCTTTCGAACAGTTTTTTTTTACAGTTTTCTAACACTAATTTTTTTTTGTCCTTCAAGGGTGCCGATCCTTGCCACAGCTGTGCAAGAACAGCTGGAGACGGGCGTGAAGTCGAGCGGCAACGCTTGTGAAGCCACCCAAATGGTAGAGTACCCGGTCCGCAAAGCAATTTCAACAATAGACTCGTTCTCTGTTGTCTAATAGCCCTGTCCCACGGTACGAGTTCATTCCAAGAGCTCTCCCCAGTTTGAAATCAAACTCATGGTAAGCACGGAGAATGAACGTAGCGGGTACGTCGGAGCTCGGGGACGTCTCTCTTAGCGGCTCGTAACGCTAACGGCAGGTACTCGGGAACAAAGATTATAGAGGAGCAAGATGCGCCACTCAGTGGAAATCCAATGGACTGGTGTGTAGTACGGAATGGAACGTCACGGCCGCCATTTTGGCGGATTGCCTCCCTCTGTGTAATCCGCTCCAAGGGAAGAGAGGGAGAGAGATCGAAAGAGAGGGAGAGAAAGATCGAGAGAAGGGAGGGAGAGAGAAGAGAGGGAGAGAAAGATGGAGGAAAGAGAGGGGAGAGAAAGATCGAGAGGGGGATAGAGAGGGATCGAGAGGTAAATAAAGATCTATTACAAATAAATCTAATAACTTTCTAATGCATCTTGCTTCACTATCATCTTTGCTTGCAACTGCTCTGTAGCTTTGGAGCGGATTACACAGCGGCAGATCGAGAGACAAAGATTATAGAGGAGCCTAGTTTCCCAATGATGTAGACGCCATAGTCGACGCCATCTCTGCTCCGCTAATATGGCGTTGACAATCACACACGTGATACTACGCCTTTTCCTCTGAGTGGCGCATCTTACTCCTCTATAATCTTTGCTCGGGAAGACTCGCTAACGGCAGGTAAGCACGGGGAGAGTCGTGAAGATTTTTCAACATGTTGAAAAATGTCCACGAGAGCCCCGAGTACCGACGAGCGGCCATTACCGTAAATCTCCGAGTTTGAATCGGGGCAAACTCGGGAGAGCTCTTGGTATGAACTCGCACCGTGGGACAGGGCTTTAATGCGGCTGGTGACATTGGGCGAATTATAATGGGATGTGAATGGGAGATAGATTGAGCTCTTAGGGCTAAAGGAATGAAGGGATGTGGGGGAAATGTCCCGTTAAGCTGCTCAGTTGGAGAAGGGCAGTGCTCACTGACCTTGTCAACTAAGTGCCCTTCCCTAGAGGGGGGAAGAGAAGTGATCTATTGGTCCTCCTCTGGATTATAAATTGCGAGGTCATTAGGTAGTGGGTCAACGAGGATAGAGAAAACCTCGTGATTTTGTACACCTCTATAAGATCGCCCCCTTATCCTCAATCGTTGATAAATGATGCAAAAAAAATTATATCTCAAAAAAAAAGAGAGGCTCTTCATTTGTCTTTTAATGAATGTTTAAAGAGAGCACAGGGTCACGTCAGCCTGGGCAGGGAAAGGTCTGTGTCGCCATACCCGTGCTGTCCGTCCGGGCTGAGCTCTTGCAATGTGGTTTTCACCTGCAGTGTGAGAAACACCACTCTGTCCTGCTCAACCTGATCTCCTCGGAGCTGGGGGTGGCGGTGGACGACATCGTGGACTTTGAGCTGTGCCTGGCTGATACACAGCCCTCGGTGAGTCACCTTTACTGTATTATTGTCACCTGTACCCAGGTACAGTGAAAAACGGTGTTTGCATGCTGTCAAAACTGGTCAGATATACTGTACATATACTTATATATGTGTGTGTGTATGCGTGTGTGTGCATGTGCGTATGCGTGTGTGTGTGTATGTATATATGCGTGTGTGTATGTATATGTGTGTGTATGTATATGTGTGTGTATGTATATGTATGTATATGTGTGTGTGTGTATATGTGCGTGTGTATGTATATGTGTGTGTGTGTATGTATATGTGTGTATGTGTGTGTGTATGTATATGTGTGTGTATGTATGTGTGTATGTACGTGTGTAAGTATATGTGTGTATGTATGTATATGTGTGTGTATGTATGTGTGTGTATGTATGTATATGTGTATGTATATGTGTGTGTATACATGTGTGTGTGTATGTATATATGTGTGTATGTATAAATGTGTTTGCATATGAATACAGTATATGTGTGTGTGTATATGTATATATTTATTTTACACAAATACATACACATATAGACATACACAAGCAAGCACACATACACACATACACACACACGCATGCACGCACACGCACAGTTATAGATACAATCGGGCAAACTCCAGTCCAACAGGTAGAGTAAAGGGGAAGATACAGAGAGCAGACTGTAGTTCTCAGCATTGTAGCGCATCGGTTCCAGAGACAAAGTCCAATGTCCGCAATGGGGTAGAGGTGAATCGGACAGTACCCTAGCTTGTGGAAGGACCGTTCTGAAGCCTGATCACAGGGATATGGGCCAAACGCGGACAGGTGGGTCTAGTGTAGATGGGGCATGTTGGCCGGTGTGGGTAAGTTGGGCCAAAGGGCCTGTTTCCGCGCTGTATCACTCTGTGGCTCCTCTTCTCTCCCTCCAGGCCCTGGGTGGTGCTTTCAAGGAGTTCATATTTGGCCCACGTCTGGACAACCTTCACAGTTGCTACGGAGCCCTGCAGGTAACGCAGTGGGAGCCTGAGTCTGTCGCAAATCTGTCGCAAACACAAACAAACAAACTGCTGGATGAGATCAGGGTGTCGAGCAGCAAAGACTGCTGGGGAGGAAGTTTAGTTGAGAAATACAGCGCGGAAACAGGCCCTTCGGCCCACCGGGTCCGTGCCGACCAGCGATCCCTGCACATATCCTACACCCACTAGGGACAATTTTTACATTTACACCAAGCCAATTAACCTGCAAACCTGCACGTCTTTGGAGTGTGGGGAGGAAACCGAAGATCTCGGGGAAAACACACGCGGGTCACGGGGAGAACGTGCAAACTCCGTACAGACAGCACCCGTAGTTGGGATGGAACCCAGGTCTCCGGTGCTGCATCTGCTGTAAGGCAGGAACTCTACCGCTGTGCCACCGTGACTGCTGGTGAAGTCGGGGTGTCGAGAGACATCTGTGAAGGCAAATGGGGAGAGAGAGTGAGAGAGAGAGAGGGGGGAGTGGTAGAGGGAGAGGGGGGGGGGGAGTGAGATAGATGGAGTGAGAATGGACACAGAATTAAAGGGCGCTCTTTTAGAAAGGAGGTGAGGAGGAACGTCTTTAGTCAGAGGGTAGTTAATCTGTGGAACTCATATAACCATATAACAATTACAGCACGGAAACAGGCCCTCTCGGCCCTTCCAGTCCGTGCCGACCATTTATTTTCCCCTAGTCCCATCTACCTGCACTCAGACCATACCCCTCCATTCCCTTCCCGTCCATATACCTATCCACTTTACTTTTAAATGTGAAAATCGATCCTGCCTCCACCACTTCTGCTGGAAGATCATTCCACACAGCCACCACTCTCTGAGTAAAGAGGTTCCCCCTCATGTTACCCCTAAGCTTCTGTCCCTTAATTCTCATGTCATGCCCTCTACAGACTCATTGCCACAGACGGCTGTGGAGGCCAAGTCAGTGGATATTTTTAAGGCAGAGAGAGACAGATTCTGGATTAGAACGGGTGTCGAGGGTTATGGGGAGAAGGCAGGAAAATGGGATTAGGGGGGCATGATTGAACTTGATGGGCCGAATGGCCTAATTCTGCTCCGAGAACCTGTGAACTTGTCCTGGTCCCAAATCGTTGACCATCGTCTCCCACCAGGGACGCTGCTCGACCAGCTGAGATTCTCCAGCAGTTTTGGTTTGGTGGGCTGTGTGGAAACGGCCCACCAAGTCCACGCCGACCATCGATCACCTGGTCACGCGGGTTCCACGCCATCCCACTTTCTCATCCACTCCCTGCACACCAAGGGCAATTAGCCTACAAACCTGGGAGGAAACCGGAGCGCCCGGCGGAAGCCCACGCAGTCACAGGGAGAACGTGCAAACTCCACACAGACAGCAGCCGAGGTCAGGATCGAAGCCCGGTCTCTGGCGCTGTGAGTCACAGAGTGATACAGTGTGGAAACAGGCCCTTCGGCCCAACTTGCCCACACGGCCAACAATGTCCCACCTACACTAGTCCCACCTACCCGCGCTTGGTCCATATCCCTCCAGACCTGTCCTATCTATGTACCTGTCCAACTGTTTCTTAAACGTTGGGATAGTCCCAGCATCAACTACCTCCTCTGGCAGCTCGTTCCATACACCCACCACCCTCTGTGTGGAAAAGTTACCCCTGAGATTCCTATTAAATCTTTTCCCCTTCACCTTAAACCTATGTCCTCTGGTCCTCGATTCCCCTACTCTGGGCAAGAGACTCTGTGCATCTACCCGATCTATTCCTCTCATGATTTTATACACAAAGGGCAGCAGATCCACCAGCTGCGGCAACCTGCAGCCCATTAGTTTGTTTCTCTACATGGAAAGCTTTTACTAAAGTGAACTGATAAAAGGTTGTTCAGCCCATCCGCTCCATGCCTGTTCCCTCTCAATTACACTCTGCTTGTTACACTTGTACATGTCTCCCCCTCTCCCCCCCTCCCCCCCTCGCCCCCCAGTGTTGTGCCTGTGGAGGGGTGCAGCCTCCAGGGTGTGTGTGCGCTGAGCTGCCCCAGCTACCAGACGTGCCTCTGCTTGGTCCACAGGGCCTGATTGAATCGTGCCAGGACGGTGGCACGCTGACGGACGACACCAACATCCGCGTGATCACCCTGTTCGACAATGAGGAGGTGAGTGTGGACGGGGAGAGTGAAGCCACAACCTGTCTTGTCCAGCTCGCCATCCTGACGCTTAACTGCCTAATAGCCCTGTCCCACGGTGCGAGTTCATTCCAAGAGTTCTCCCGCGTAAAAAAAAAAAATCAAACTCGTGGTGAGCACGGAGAATGAACGTAGCGGGTACGTCGGAGCTCGGGGACGTCTCTTAGCGGCTCGTAACGCTAACGGCAGGTACTCGGGAAGACTCGCTAACGGCAGGTAAGCACGGGAAGACTCGTGATGGTTTTTCAACACGTTGAAAAATGTCCACGAGAGCCCCGAGTACCGACCAGCGGCCGTTACCGTAAATCTCCGAGTTGGAATCAGGGCAAACTCGGGAGAGCTCTTGGAATGAACTCGCACCGTGGGACAGGGGTTTAGCTGTGCTAACGATGAGTGTCTGCGATTCAGAAACAAAGTGTTGGTTGATACATTCATCCTGTCCCAGGGAAATGATTTCCACGTGCCTCGACTCCATCCTATCTCCACTCTGGACCTATCTCTCCCGACCTATGTCCAAGATACCTCACATGCTCTTCGTCTCTTGAATGACTTCCGCTTTCCGAGCCCCCTCTCCCTCATCTTTACTGTGGACGTTCAGTCACTCTACACTTCCATCCCCCACCAGGAAGGCCTTAAACCCTCTCCATTTCTTCCTCGACCGCAGAACCATCCAATTTCCCTCTACTAACACTCTACTCCGCCTAGCGGAGCTGGTCCTCGCCCGCAACAACTTCTCCTTGGACTCCTCCCACTTCCTCCAAGTTCAAACCGTAGCTAAGGGCACCCGCATGGGCCCCAGCTATGCCTGCCTGCCTCTTTGTAGGGTGGGTCGAACAATCCCTGTCCCAGGCGTACACTGGCCCTATCCCCGAGCTCTATCTCCCTTACATTGACGACTGCATCGGTGCTGCCTCCTGCACCCATGCAGAACTCATGGACCTCATCAACGTCATCACCAATTTTCATCCTGCACTCACATTCACTTGCACCATCTCCCACACCTCCCTCCCCTCTCTTGGTCTCACCGTCTCACCGTTTCCATCACAGGAGATACACTATTGACTGACGCCTACCTTCGATTTTTCCAGCATCTGCAGTTCTTCCTTAAACATCTATTACAAACCCACTGACTCCCACAACTATCTCGACTGCACTTCTTCCCACCCTGCTTCCTGCAAGGACTCTATTCCCGACTCCCAATTCCTCCGTCTACGCCGCATCTGAGCCCAAGATGAGGTGGAAGAGTGGGCTGAAAGATGGCAGATGGAGTTTAATGCTGATAAGTGTGAGGTGCTACATCTTGGCAGGACAAATCTAAATAGGACGTACATGGTAAATGGTAGGGAATTGAGGAATGCTGTGGAACAGAGAGATCTAGGAATAACTGCATAGTTCCCTGAAGGTGGAATCGCATGTAGATAGGGTGGTAAAGAAAGCTTTTGGTGTGCTGGCCTTTATAAGTCAGAGCATTGAATATAGGAGTAGGGAAGTAATGTTAAAAATGTACAAGGCATTGGTGAGACCAATTCTGGAGTATGGTGTACAATTTTGCTCGCCTAATTATAGGAAGGATGTCAACAAAATAGAGAGAGTACAGAGGAGATTTACTAGAATGTTGCCTGGGTTCCAGCAACTAAGTTACAGAGAAAGGTTGAACAAGTTAGGTCTTTATTCTTTGGAGCGCAGAAGGTTAAGGGGGGACTTGATTGAGGTCTTTAAAATGATGAAAGGGATAGACAGAGTTGACGTGGATAAGCTTTTCCCATTGAGGGTAGGGAAGATTCAAACAAGAGGGCATGACATGAGAATTAAGGGACAGAAGTTTAGGGGTAACATGAGGGGGAACTTCTTTACTCAGAGAGTGGTGGCTGTGTGGAATGATCTTCCATCAGAAGTGGTGGAGGCAGGATCGATTTTAACATTTAAAAGTAAAGTGGATAGGTATATGGACGGGAAGGGAATGGAGGGGTATGGTCTGAGTGCAGGTAGATGGGACTAGGGGAAAATGAATGGTTGGCACGGACTGGAAGGGCCGAGAAGGCCTGTTTCTGTGTTGTAATTGTTATATGGTTATATGTTCCGTACTAGAATATCCGGGATGTCCTCATTCCTTAGGGACCGGGGGTTCCCCTCTCCCATCATAGATGAGGCCCTCACTCGTGACTCCTCAGTGCTCCTCCCTTGCTCCCCGTCCCACTAGTCGCAACGGAGTCCCCCCAGTCCTCACCTTCCACCCCATCAGCCGTCGCGTCCAACACATAATCCTTCGATATATCCGCCACCTCCAACGGGATCCCGCCACCAGCCACGTTTTCCCATCTCCTCCCCTTTCCGCCTTTCCGCAGAGACCGTTCCCTCCGCAACTCCCCGGCTACCTCATCCCTTCCCACCCAAACCACCCCCTGCCCAGGTACCTTCCCCTGCCACTGCAGAAGATGCTACACCTGTCGCTGTATCTCCTCCCTCGACTCGGTCCAGGGTCCCCGACAGTCCTTTCAGGTGAGGCAGAGGTTTCACTTGTACCTCCTCCAACCTCATCTACTGCATCCGTTGTTCAAGATGTGGGCTCTTGCACATCGGCGAGACCAAACGCAGACTGGGACCCCTTCGCTCAGCCCGCCTGAACCAACCTGATCTCCCGGTTGCTGGACAGTATATTTCCCCTTCCCATTCCCACACTGACCCTTCTGTCCTCGGTCTCCACCATTGTCAGAGTGGGGCTAAACACAAATTAGAGGAACTGCATCTCATATTTTGCTTGGGCAGCTCGCAGCCCAGTGGGATGAGTATTGAGGGTTACACAAAAGGCTGGAGAAACTCAGCGGGTGCAGCAGCATCTAAGGAGCGAAGGAGATAGGCGACGTTTCGGGTCGAGACCCTTCTCCAGACTGGTCAGGGATCAGGGAAACGAGAGATATAAACTGTCTTCGTAGGGAGGAGGAAGAATATTGATTTCTCTCACTTCAGGTAGCCCCGGCATTCCCTCTCTCTCTATCTCTCCCCCACCCAAGTCACACCAGCTTCTCATTTGCACCCTACAAACAGCTTACAATGGCCTGTTTCCTTTATCATTGTTGCTTTTTTGCATATCTTTCATTCTCTCCACATCACCGTCTATACCTCTCGTTTCCCTTGTCCCGAACCAGTCTGAAGAAGGGCCTCGACCCGAAACGTCACCCATTCCTTCTCTCCAGAGATGCAGCTTGTCCCGCTGAGTTACTCCAGCGCTGTGTGTGTGTGTGTGTGTGTGTGTGTGTGGGGCTGTGTGTGTGTGTGGGTGTGGGGCTGTGTGTGTGTGTGTGTGTGGGGGGGGCTGTGTGGGTGTGGGGCTGTGTGTGTGTGTGGGGCTGTGTGTGTGTGTGGGGCTGTGTGTGTGTGTGGGGCTGTGTGTGTGTGTGTGGGGCTGTGTGTGTGTGTGTGGGGCTGTGTGTGTGTGTGGGGCTGTGTGTGTGTGGGGGTGGGCTGTGTGTGTGGGGGGGGGCTGTGTGTGTGTGTGGGGGGGAGCTGTGTGTGTGTGTGGGGGGGGCTGTGTGTGTGTGTGTGGGGGGCTGTGTGTGTGTGTGTGGGGGGCTGTGTGTGTGTGTGTGGGGGGCTGTGTGTGTGTGTGTGTGGGGGGCTGTGTGTGTGTGGGGGGGGGCTGTGTGTGTGTGTGGGGGGGGCTGTGTGTGTGTGTGGGGGGGGGCTGTGTGTGTGTGGGGGGCTGTGTGTGTGTGTGTGGGGGGCTGTGTGTGTGTGTGTGTGGGGGGCTGTGTGTGTGTGTGTGTGGGGGGCTGTGTGTGTGTGTGGGGGGCTGTGTGTGTGTGTGTGGGGGGCTGTGTGTGTGTGTGTGGGGGGCTGTGTGTGTGTGTGTGGGGGGCTGTGTGTGTGTGTGTGGGGGGCTGTGTGTGTGTGGGGGGGGCTGTGTGTGTGTGTGTGTGGCTGTGTGTGTGGGGGGGGCTGTGTGTGTGTGGCTGTGTGTGTGTGTGTGTGGCTGTGTGTGTGTGTGTGGGGCTGTGTGTGTGTGTGGGGGGGCTGTGTGTGTGTGTGGGGGGGCTGTGTGTGTGTGTGGGGGCTGTGTGTGTGTGTGTGGGGGGGCTGTGTGTGTGTGTGTGGGGGGGCTGTGTGTGTGGGGGGGCTGTGTGTGTGGGGGGCTGTGTGTGTGGGGGGCTGTGTGTGTGGGCGTGCGTGTGTGTGTGTCCACATTGCCTGCAAGCGGAGTTGTAATCCCGTGCTTCCGCCTCATCCCGTGCTGCGCGCAGGTCGGCAGCGGCAGTGCGCAAGGTGCCGCGTCCTCCCTGACGGAGCTGATCCTTCGCCGCCTCTCGGCCTGCGAGCTGAACCGCACCGCCTACGAGGAAGCCATCGCCAAGTCCTTCCTGGTCAGCTCCGACATGGCCCACGCCCTCCACCCCAACTATCAGTAAGTGCCAACTCCGAGCCCTCCCTTCGCTCTCCGTCCTGGGGTTGGCCTGTTTGTATTGATGTACACGGCCATAGTGTCATTCGCAGCATGATCAGTCGGCGTCCACAGAGGTGGAAAGGTCAGTGCGTGCGGTGGTCGATGATGGCACGGGGGGGGGGGTGCCGTGAGGTGGGGGTTGGAGAGAACAAAGGGGGGGCCTGTCGTGTGGGGACTCGCTGGAATTTAGAAGATTGAGGGGGGATCTTGTTGAAACATATAAGATTATTAAGGGTTTTTGACACGCTAGAGGCAGGGAACATGTTCCTTTTGGTCTCCAAATCTGAGGAAAGACATTCTTGCCATCGAGGGGAGTACAGAGAAGGTTCACCAGACTGATTCCTGGGATGTCAGGACTTCCATATGAGGAAAGACTGGATAGACTCGGCTTGTACTCGCTGGAATTTAGAAGATTGAGAGGGGATCTTATAGAAACTTACAAAATTCTTAAGGGGTTGGACAGGCTAGATGCTGGAAGATTGTTCCCGATGTTGGGGGAGTCCAGAACAAGAGGTCACAGTCTAAGGATAAGGGGGAATTCCTTTAGGACCGAGATGAGGAAAACATTCTTTACACAGAGAGTGGTGAGTCTCTGGAATTCTCTGCCACAGAAGGTAGTTGAGGCCAGTTCATTGGCTATATTTAACGGGGAGTTAGATGTGGCTAAAGGGATCAGGGGGTATGGAGAGAAGGCACGTACGGGATACTGAGTTGGATGATCAGCCATGATCGCATTGAATGGCGGTGCAGGCTCGAAGGGCCGAATGGCCTACTCCCGCACCTATTTTCTATGTTTCTATGACATGATGGGCGACTCTTTGCTCACCCTGGGCTGTGCAAGCAAAGAACTTCACTGTGACTTGTCACGTGACAATGATAGACAATAGGTGCGGGAGTAGGCCATTCGGCCCTTCGAGCCAGCACCGCCATTCAATGTGATCATGGCTGATCATCCCCAATCAGTACCCCGTTCCTGCCTTCTCCCCATGTCCCCTGACTCCGCTATCTTTAAGAGCCCTATCTAGCTCTCTCTTGAAAGCATCCAGAGAACCGGCCTCCACCGCCCTCTGAGGCAGAGAATTCCACAGACTCACAACTCTCTGTGAGACAAAGTGTTTCCTCGTCTCCGTTCTAAATGGCCTACCCATTATTCTTAAACTGTGTGGCCCCTGGTTCTGGACTCCCCCAACATCGGGAACATGTTTCCTGCCTCTAGTGTGTCCAAGCCCTTAACAATCTTATACGTTAGGATAGGTGACGTTTCACAGAGTGCTGGAGTAACTCAGCGGGTCAGGCAGCATCTGCGGAGAACGTGGATAGGTGACGTTTCACAGAGTGCTGGAGTAACTCAGCGGGTCAGGCAGCATCTGTGGAGAACGTGGATAGGTGACGTTTCATAGAGTGCTGGAGTAACTCAGCGGGTCAGGCAGCATCTGTGAAGGGAAGGAATGGGTGACGTTTCGGCTCGAGACCCTTTGGGTCTCGGCCCGAAACGTCGCCCATTCCTTCTCTCCAAAAAGAAGTGATTTTTCAAATGGTGCCAATTACTAAGGGTGCGAATTATCGGATATTATGGTATTCTGGAGAGAAGGAATGGGCGACGTTTCACAGAGTGCTGGAGTAACTCAGCGGGTCAGGCAGCATCTGTGGAGAACATGGATAGGTGACGTTTCGGCGGCCCTTCTACCAAGGTCACTGCAAGGAGTGTGGACGTCGGACTGGACACCGCAAGCCAGAACCAAGTGTAACTTGCTTTTATTTTCCTATTTTCCAGAGACAAACATGAGGAGAATCTCAGGCCGGCGTTGCATAAGGTGAGATTTTTACATCACCCTCATATTCCACAGAGACGCAGCAGACGGCAAAGAACAAAGTGCTGGAGGAACAGGGCGGCACGGTGGCGCAGCGGGTAGAGCTGCTGCCTCACAGCGCCAGAGGCACCGACTCGATCCTGGCTGCGGGCGCTGTCTGTACGGAGTTTGCACGTTCTCCCCGTGACCCGCGTGGGTTTTCTCCGGGTGCTCCGGTTTCCTCCCACACTCCAAAGACGGTCAAGGTAGACAAAAGTGCTGGAGAAACCTCAGCGGGTGCAGCAGCATCTGTGGAGCGAAGGAAATGGGCAATGCTTCGGGCCGAAAGCCTTCTGCACCCGCTGAGTTTCTCCAGCACTTTTGTCTACCTTCGATTTTCCAGCATCTGCAGTTCCTTCTTAAACCCAAAGACATTCGTGCTATTTGTAGGTTAATTAGCTTCTGTAAATTGAGAAAAGCGCGTAAGGGGGAGATCGCTGGTCAGCATGATCCTGGTGGGCTGAAGGGCCTGTTTCCGTGCTGTTTCTCGAAAGTCTAAAGGGCCTGTCCTACCAGCATGCAACTCTATGCGATGAGCGCGATCAAACTAGAAGCGGGGGCCGCGTGGAGGTCGGGTGATCCCCTGTACAGGGCCGTTCCCACCAGCATGCGCCTGCATGCGGCAAGCGCGACCAAACTGGCAGCGAGGGCCGCGCGGAGGTCGGGTGAGTGGCGCAAAGTGAGGCGAACTTGGAGCGAAGTCGTAAAGGTAAGGCACACAGAGAGGGGCACAGAGGCACACACACAGAGGGCCACGGAGCCACACACAGAGAGGGTCACGGAGGCACGACGTCGAGACGGTGTGTAATACGTCGAGGCGACTGCGAGCCGACAAGCCGTTGCCGCGCGGAATTTTTGAACGCAGTCAGTTTTTCGGAGCCCCGCGCGATGTCGGGACAAACTCCGCACAATTCCGCACGGCTCCGGCGATGGAAGTGGGACCGGCCCCGCGACGCCGGACGGCTCAAGCGACCACGTTAGGTCGCGCTCATCGCATAGAGTTGCATGCTGGTGGGACAGGCCCTTAACGCTCAACAAGGGCCATTTACACAATAAATGGCCCGTGCCACTTGCCGATTTTTTTTTTTTTTTTAATTATTTTTTCAGCGACTGTCGGCATCATTGGCTGACGTCTCAGGTGACAGGAAACGGTCACGGCGTGACCACGTGTTGACACGCGCCGTCTCCTCGAGCGTCGCGACATTTGTTTGGTTGCCGCTCGATCTTTTAATGTTCAAAATCTTTCAGCGACCCTGATATACGTCAGTCAATGGCGACGGCAGCCGGCATTTCTTGCTCCAAATTCCAGAGGATTCACCGTGAATCCCCAGGGAGGGGAAATCCCCAACTGGAGGGGAAATCTGAACTTATTCGTTCAGGAAGATGCGTTTAAATGATTTTTTTTTTAAGATGTGTCGTATTGGTAAACGTAGATGTGCAGTGGGGTCTGAGTAAAAGGGAGAGCATGCAGACTCCGCACAGACAGCACCCGAGGTCAGGAATGAACCCGGGTCTCTGGCGCTGAGCGGCAGCAACTCTGTCACTGCGTCACCCAAATGTGTTCCTGACTTCTCGCAGTATTCCAACCCACAGAACTAATAGGACAATAGACCAGTGATCCCCGCACATTAACACATAGACAATAGACAATAGGTGCAGGAGTAGAGGCCATTCGGCCCCTCGAGCCAGCACCCTCCATTCAATGTGATCATGGTTGATCATCCCAATCAGTACCCCGTTCCTGCCCTCTCCCCATATCCCCTGACTCCGCTATCTTTAAGAGCCCTATCTAGCTCTCTCTTGAAAGCATCCAGAGAACCGTCCTCTGAGGCAGAGAATTCCACAGACTCGCCACTCTCTGTGTGAAAAAGTGTTTCCTCATCTCCGTTCTAATGGTTCTTAAACTGTGTGGCCCCTGGTTCTGGACTCTCCCAACATCGGGAACATGTTTCCTGCTTCTAGCGTGTCCAATCGCTTAACAATCTTATATGTTTCAATGAGAATCCTCTCATCCTCCTAAATTCCAGAGTGTACAAGTCCAGCCGCTCCATTCTCTCAGCATATGACAGTCCCGCCATCCCGGGAATTAACCTGGTGAACCTACGCTGGGCTCCCTCAATAGCAAGAATGTCCTTCCTCAAATTAGGGGACCAAAACTGCGCACAATGCTCCAGGTGTGGTCTCACTAGGGCTCTGTACAACTGCAGAAGGACCTCTTTGCTCCTATATTCGACTCCTCTTGTTATAAAGGCCAACATGCCATTTGCTTTCTTCACTGCCTGCTGTGCTTACTTGCATAGACTGATGAACAAGGACCCCCAGATCCCATTGTACTTCCCCTTTTCCCAACTTGACGCCATTTAGATAGTCATCTGCCTTCCTGTTCTTGCTACCATAGACAAAATGTGTTTCCTCGTCTCCGTTCTAAATGGCTTGCCCCTTATGCGGGGATTTAATTTTCTGAAGTCCTGCCAGTGGGTGATTTTTTTTCTAACAAGGCCATTTCTCTGTTTTTGTGCAGGGGCCCGTGCTTAAGTTTAACAGCAACCAGCGATATGCCTCGACCTCCGTGACGGCCGCCGTTATCCGAGAGGTAGCGAAGCGTGTGGACGTCCCTCTCCAGGTGAGTTTGCACCCCCTCCTCTTGCGTCAGCACGTTGGGGGGGAAGGGTGGATGGATGGAAGAGGACGGGGAACTATCCAACCGTCCGAACAAAGCCCTCGACCCGAAACGTCACCCGGCTGCTCTCGAACCTTGACACACAAACTGCATTTGAATAGTGAATTACATGGAAACAAAGACAATAGGTGCAGGAGTAGAGGCCATTCGGCCCTTCGAGCCAGCACCGCCATTCAATGTGATCATGGCTGATCATCCTCAATCAGTACCCCGTTCCTGCCTTCTCCCCATATCCCCTGACTGCGCTATCTTTAAGAGCCCTATCTAGCTCTCTCTTGAAAGCATCCAGAGAACCGGCCTCCACCGCCCTCTGAGGCAGAGAATTCCACAGACTCACAACTCGCACCGCTAAAAGGCAACAAAAACACACAGAATCCATTTTAACATGAACATCCACCACAGTGACTCCTCCACATTCCTCACTGTGATGGAATGCGAAAATAAAAGTTAAATCTCTTCCCTTCTTTGTTCCTCCCGCTGTCTGGGGCCTCGAGCCCTCTGTTGCCGGGACGACCTTACTCCCGTAGCCGGCGGCGGGCCTCCTTGTCGGGGCGATCAAGTTCCTGCATCGGCGGGGGGGGGGGGGGGGGGGGGGTAAATCTCAGCTCATGGCTGATCATCGAAAATCAGTATTCCTGTTTTTCCCTCCCAAATACCATGATTACATAGAAACATAGAAATTAGGTGCAGGAGTAGGCCATTCGGCCCTTCGAGCCAGCACCGCCATTCAATGTGATCATGGCTGATCATCCCCAATCAGTACCCCGTTCCTGCCTTCTCCCCACATCCCCTGACTCCGCTATCTTTAAGAGCCCTATCTAGCTCTCTCTTGAAAGCATCCAGAGAACCAGCCTCCACCACCCTCCGAGGCAGAGAATTCCACAGACTCTCTACTCTCTGTGAGAAAAAGTGTTTCCTCATCTCTGTTCTAAATGGCTTACCCCTTAAGGGCCTGTCCCACCAGCACGCAACTATATGCGATGAACGCGATCAAACCGGCAGCGGGGGCCGCGTGGAGGTCTGGTGATCCCCTGTACAGGGCCGGTCCCACCAGCATGCGCCTGCATGCGGCAAGCGCAACTAAACCGGCAGTAGGGGCCGTGCGGAGGTTGGGTGAGTGACGCAACGCGGCGCAAAGCGAGGCGAACTTGAAGCAAGTCCAAGGTAAGTTCGCCAGGACTTAGTGGGGCAACACAGAGAGGGGCACCGAGACACACACACATACAGGGCCACGGAGCCACACACATAGAGGGTCACGGAGGCACTTACAAATAGTTTCACGGAGGCACGATGTCCGGGCGGTGTGTAAATGTCGCGGCGACTGCGAGCCGACAAACCGTTGCCGCGCGGGATTTTTGGACATTGTCGGTTTTTCGGAGCCCCGCGCGGCATCGGGACGAACTCCGCACAATTCCGCACGGCTCCGGCGATCGAAGTGGGACCGACGCCGGACGGCTCAAGCGACCACGTTAGGTCGCGCTAATCGCATCGAGTTGCATGCTGGTGGGACAGGCCCTTTTTTCTTCAACTGTGGCCCCTGGTTCTGGAATTCCACTAGCCCCTAGAGCTCTATCTAACTCTCTCTTAAATTCATCCAGTGATTTGGCCTCCACTGCCCTCTGTGGCAGGGAATTCCAGAGAAAGGAGAGTTTTGTGTCTGCCTTCAGCCATAGTCGGCGTCTGCCTGAACCTACCCTGATGTCCCGGTTGCCAAACGCTGCAAGTCCCCTTCACATTCCCACACCGTGGCCTTTCTGTCCTGGGCCTCCTCCACTGTCAGGGTGAGGCTAAACACAAACTGGAGGAACAGCACCTCGTACATCGCTTGGGCAGCTCGCACCCCAGTGGAGATAGAGTCCCAAAATGCTGGAGTAACTCAGCGGGACGGGCAGCATCTCTGGAGAGAAGGAATGGGCGACGTTTCGGGTCGAGACCCTTCTTCAGACTTACAACCTGGTGGTATGGGTGTTAATTTCTCTAACTACAAGTAAAACCCCGTCTCACGGTGCGAGTTGGCCCACGAGTGACCCCCCGAGTTTTCACTCGTGGTGTCCACGTACAGCCAACGTAGCGGGAACGTCGGACCTCGCGCGATCAACTTGTCCACTCGTGGCGCTAACGGCAGGTACCCGCGAAACTTGTGAACATGTTTGACTTTTTCCACGAGTCAAATTTAGTGTTCAAGTTTAAAATTGAAACATTTCGACTCGTCGTAAGAACGTAGGGCCCGTGCGTTTACCTTAGTGATTCGTGCGTCTACCGTGGGAATACCGTGGGGGTGGGGGTGTGGGTGTGGAGGGGACCCGATGTGAATGTTACCACTATAGGGTGGCGAGGTTGGGCTCTGAGCTGCAGTGAGAGGGAGAGTGCGTGTGCGCGTCAGCAGCAAAGTCATATACAACGGGCTTGTACGCGGTGGCAAGAGAGGTTTCCTTTGTTCTCGTCCGGGGCTTCAGAGAGATGGGAGAGAATAGTAAGATTGAACGAGAATTTACCAGTTCGAAGGTTGATCTTTATTTCATGAGGAGTCGAAGTGAGGGATTTCGTGAAGAGCCCGCCGGCGCGCATGCTCGACATACTTCAAAGTAGCGGGGTGGAATCACAGAAACCAATCAAAAGAAATGACTTCACATAGTAAGAATGAAACGACTAAGATTACCAGATGAAGGTGATTGAGGGTTGGGCGAGGAGGGCACGAAATCCCTCACTTCGACTCCTCATGAAATAAAGATCAACCTTCGAACTGGTAAGTTCTCGTTCAATCTTACTATTTCATTTCGGAGTCACGTGAGTGACTTCGTGAAGACTTCAAAGCTTCTGTGATGACACGCCCTGGACCACGTCCATGCTGTCACACCACTACCAGGGATGGATGGGAGGAATAACTTGCTGACTAGTCCATACTGCAAAACAAAGCATATTTATTAACAAACAAATCAAAAAAAACCTCATTCGGGGACATCTCCACGTTCTTGCCCCGCATTTAGCACGGCTTCTGCGAACTGTAGAGGCGCAGCAACGGGCCGGTTGTAGAACCGCTGGAACACAGCTTCATTAGCCCATCCTGCTGTGGCGAGAATATGGTCCATGGGCACCTCCATGACCCTCGCCGCCGACGTCGATGCAGCCCTGGTGGAATGAGATTTCAACACATTAGTGTCGATACCTGACTTACCCAAGACGACTCGAAGCCACCTGGATATCGTCTGTGTTGTCACTCGATGGTGAGGTCTCTTATGAGTGACAAGCAGGTATCTCTCCATTCCTCTGATGCTTGCCGTCACCTTGACGTAGTAACGGATATGGGAGGATAAGCATAGACTAGCATCGGCGGGGTATGCCGGGAACTTCAGCTGCAGCCCTGTGCACCCAGGTCTGTGCTGCTTTATTAGCTCGTCAACAAAGAAAACTACTTCTGTGGGGGTAGACATCATTCTGTCGACACGTAGTTTATGGAGTGTCTGTACCCTCTGTGCTGAAGTCAGCGCTAGTAACATCACCAGCTTCATGGTGAGTTTGTCCAGCTGGAGCCCTTCCATGGGGGACCACGTCCTGAGCAGAGTTAAAACGTCCCTGACATCCCAGGTGATATGGTAACGTGGTGTAGGCGGATTCGTATTGAAAATACCCCGCATGAGCCTGGACACTAGCCTGTTGGATCCCACCTCAATATTGAGGTAGAATGATAGAGCGCTCCTGGCGCTGTTGATGGCACTGTAGCTTAAGTGTTCATCATGGTGCAACCCCGCGAGGAATTCCAGGACGTCGGTTATAGTCACGGCATCGTACGTGATGCGAGAGCGGCTGCAGAAGGCTTCTCACTTCCTGATGTGAGAGCGGTATCTTCGCCTTGTAGACTCTCGGCACGACGCCGCAATGGTATCCATGGTCCGGGTAGAAAGGCCGTATTGGACTAAAGGCCGATTCAGAATCTGCAAGCCAACAAATTTAAATAGCCATGGCAGGGATGTGGCTCCCCTGAAACAGGGTGAGTAACTAATTCTGGGCTACCCTGCAAACGGACCCAAGGTTCACTGAGCGTGTCAAAGACCATCGGATACCACGGCTGTGTAGGCCAGTCGGGTATGATAAGGATGCCCTTGGCACCATCCATCTGAATTTTATGTAATACCCGACTGATGAGGCAAAACGGGGGGAATGCATAGAAAAAGCAATTCCCCCAGTCTAGCGAGAATGCATCTAACGCTATAGCCCCAGGATCTGGTTCCCACGAGACGTAGGTTGGTACCTGATGGTTCAACCGGGACGCAAAAAGGTCAATGTCCGGTTTCCCAAATTTGGTTGTGATTTTTGCAAAAATTTCAGGATGTAACATCCATTCAATATTATCATTGAACTTGCGTGACCTGGCGTCCGCCACAATATTAAGCTCACCTGGCAAATAGGTAGCTGAAATCCAAATGTCTCTCTTGACACACCAGAGCCAAATTGAATTAGCCAATTTATCACATGAAACTGACCTGGTACCGCCCATGTGGTTTAAATACGCCACCGCTGTGGTATTGTCTATTTGGAGCCGGACACGTGCTCCAATGATCTTGGAACAATATGCACGAAGTCCGTGAAACGCTGCAAGCAGCTCCAAATAGTTGATCCCTTGTGATACCAACATCGTATTCTCAAGGGTATCCCATCGGCCCCCACAACTAGAATATTGATTCGTAGCTCCCCAGCCATCAGAGCTCGCATCAGTTTGTAAGTATATCATCGGTTTCGCCTCAATAATAGTTTTAAACGAGTTACTAATGTGGCAAACCCACCATCGTAACTCATCCAATGCTGCAGGCGGCAGCTGCATTGATCGATCATAATGACCAGCATGCCGTCGCAACGCAGCGATCTTGGCTCTCTGCAAGTTTTGATAATGCAGAGGTCCATACCGGGCTGCCGGAAACAAAGCCACAATCTTGCCAATGACAGTAGCTGTGTGACGAATCGATGGTATACGAGTATTGATTAAATCTGTACACACCTGTGTTACCTCCTCAATTTTGTTAATTGGTATGGTGACTCTCATGCTAATGGAATTCACCTGGAACCCCAGATAATTAATTACCTGGGTGGGGCAGAACTTAGATTTTTCTGGATGAATGATGAACCCAAGCTGTTGGAACAAATTGACCGCAGCTGCAACCCCTTGTTGAGCTAATTCCAAGGTGTGGCCGACAATTAAAATATCATCTAAATAGGCCATAACGATATGATGTCGTTGTCTTAAATAAGCCATAATTGGCTTCACCAATTTAGTAAATAATCGAGGGGCTGTGGTGAGCCCATTAGGCAACGCCCTATATTGCCACAGCTGATCCATCCAGATAAATTTTAAGAACCTTCTGTAATATTTTTTCATGGGTACGGTATAGTACGCATCCTGTAAATCAATGCATGCCATAAAGCACCCTTGTGAGATCAATGATTTGGCCGTTTCAAACGTGTCCATTTTAAAATGAGTATATGTTACAAAGTTATTCAGAGTGGTTAGATCAATAATGACTCTACAGCCTCCATCCTTCTTAGGTCGAGTAAAAATATTGGAAACAAATTCAACGGGCTCATGAATCGTTCTCTCTATGACCCCTTTCTGTTCCAACCTTAAAATTTCCTTATAGCCTACGGACTGTTCCGCAGCCGTTAGTTTAAAAGTACGACCCGGTCTATGCTGAGACGGAGGGATGTCCCCATTAATAAACTCAATGCTATGGCCCTGAATATTCCGTAACACATGCTCATCACTGGTAATGTCACCCCATGCACCCGCAAACAACCGCAGACACCCCCAACATGTGAAGTTAAACAAAGAGAAAAAAGAGAACAAGACCGCCTCACCTCTGTGGTTACCGCCGGTCCCTGACACGAGTGGGTGGACGTAGAGGTGCTGGGTTGGTTTGAGGTCGTGGCGTCCTCATTTTCCACCTCGGCTTCTGCCGAGCCTGTCCTAAAAAAGACCCCTGGTGTTGGGGTGGTTGATATCGGTTTGGAGCTGGAGGGTAATTTCTGGTAGACGTGCTGACAGACCCTCGTGAGCGGCCAAGCGGAGCTTTCGAGCTCGATGGCGTGGGGGCACTATGAGAGCGCATGAGCCCACGGTCTTGGCTTGTTCATCAAGCTCTCTGACCCTTTTGGAAAGGTCTTCGCCAAAGAGCTGACGGGGCGGCGGCGGTGGTTTGCACAACCCTGCAAACTTAGGGTTGAGCGCTGGGCGGATGCTATTTTTGCGAAAGCCATTTATTTCATTTTGAGTAGCGCACAGAAGCGCCAGAGCATCCTCCTGGTCCAAATTAAGCTCCTCTCCGTCGACCAACCGCACAAAGGCAGTAATCCCGGCCGTGAGGAGTTTCAGGATCCGCTGAATCTTCAACTCCTGCTGACGGATAGCCGCACTGATGTTGCCCCATATTGGCGTATTGACCACAGGCACGATGAGGGAGTTGCAGTTTGATGGAGCCTTGTGACGGCTCATGGCTTGTAGTAGAACTTCCTCCTGAAGCTGGTGATTATTTAGGAAGTCCACAGTGGCTGCCAAATTTCGAATTGATGGGAAGCCCCAAGGAATGAGGGGCTGCAAACTTGGTGGCCACATCGAGGAGGTCCTCCGCCGGTAATTCAGGCGGGGGTGGGATGGGGTCGACCACTGCCTCCTCGTCCTGCTGCTCCAGGCTGGTGTACGAAGCTGGTGATGAAGCCCTGTGCCTGTCGCTGCTGGATGCCTGTTGTTGTTGACCTTGTATGAGAAGCTCCAGCAGCCGCTCCATACGGTCAATACGCCCTTCACCCTGAACACTCAGGTGGTCGGAGTCCTCCAGCTCTGAAAATTGGCCGGGGCGCCTGTCATCGGCCCGCACCTCGTCGAGGCCCTGCCGGTGCCGGTAGTTGTCGTCGACAGCCGCCGAGGCGAAACTGCGCGATTCCTGCACGGGCGTGTTCAACCGCCTCCGTTTAGCGGGAGCGGAAGCCGTTGCCTCTACGGACAGATGCGGCATGGTGTCGGCACCAGCCGAAGCCTGGATACCTTGAGCCCGTGCAGGCTTGCCAGCTGCCCACATCGTGGACCTTGCCGACGCATGGTCTCGCCCACCCATCCATGGGGGGCTCGGCGACCGTGACGGGACCCCCAACTGACTCGTCCCGGCGTCGAAAGTTGGGGGGCGATGGCTGGACCTCACAGCTGCCCCGGGTCCCGTCCTGGAACCTGACCGCTCCTTGGCGGCAGGCAGAGCCTTAGCCCCGACAGGGTTAGGCTTCTGGGCTCCTGCCCTTCCCCTCCTCAGAGGGCTGCGTGAAACGGGCCGTGCAGCCACACGGACCCTTCTGCTCGAGGCCGTCAGCAAGCCTGCTGACGACCTGACTGCCATGGCAGGGTCGTCCTGCTCTGGCGGCACACCACACTCCTCCTCGTCGAACTCCTCCGAGCTGTGGTGTGCGGGCGGGTCCGGACCTGAAAAGACAGAGCTCACCGACATCTCCGCCCTCGTTCCGGTCTGTGTTGCAAGTACCCCCGACAACTCTCGCTCCGGAACTGCTGGCCGGCGACTTCTCCCCGATCTCCGGCCTCTCAAACTCCCATCCATGTTCTTGCTGTGAAGCAAACACAACAAGAACCACCAACTTAAGGTAGCATACTTACCTGCGTGGTTCCCTTATGAAGGGCTGGCGAGGAGCGCGCTCCTCCGTCAGCCGTCGCAGCAACGCGGTACGACGATATGTCGAGCATGCGCGCCGGCGGGCTCTTCACGAAGTCACTCATGTGACTCCGAAATGAAATTAAGCTTCCCTCGCACACCACTCCTAGCCCAAGAGCCTTGTCACCCCCGGCATATTAATGACGCCCACACCCCCCCCCCCCTCCCCAACCTCCCTCCATCTCAACTCACGCCTGGGCACCAAAGCAGCTCAGGAGGCGAACCCTGAGCTCCGTCTCCCAACAATCTGATGTGAAAGAACAGTTATGAAAACATACCTTCATTCACGGTTGGCTCAAGAGTAACGGGAGAGGAACTTGCTAACTCGGGAGAGGAACTTGGAACATCGCATACATGACATACCCGTGGGAACTCGGTTAAACACTTGATCATAAACGTGAAATCTCGTACATAACCACGAGTCTGTTTTTTCTTTCACTTGGGGTCACTCGTGGGTGGACTCGCACCGTGAGACAGGCCCTCAACCCTTGCATCCCCTCTCCCCCTCTCCCCCTCCCCCCCCCCCCTCCGTGTTTTCCAGGAGGTGATGGTGAGGAACGACAGCCTGTGTGGCACTACGATCGGGCCGCTCCTGGCCTCGGCCCTGGGGGTGAGAGTGGTGGACGTGGGCAGCCCACAGCTGGCCATGCACTCCATCCGTGAGATGTGCTGTACCTCCAGCGTCCTCCAAACCATCACGCTGCTCAAGGTAAGACCGTTCACGTTACAGATTTATTTCTTTTATTATTTTTCAATCGTGACTTTATTCGAGAAACAAATCTATCCAATACATGATCCTTGTGCCCCTGTCCCACTTAGCAAACCTGAACGGAAACCTCTGGAGACTCTGCGCCCCACCCAAGGTTTCCGTGCGGTTCCCGGAGGTTTTTGTCCTCCGGCAACCACCTTCAACTAGCATCGCAACCGGCTTCGACTAAAGAAATTACCGATTTTAAAAACGGAAACCACTTTCGACCATTAGGGAGACTGACAAAATCCTCCGGGAACCGCACGGAAACCTTAGGTGGGGCGCAAAGTCTCCAGAGGTTTCCGTTCCGGTTTCCTAAGTGGGACAGGGGCATGACAAGACTATCCAACATTCTCAGAGGCTGTACATGCATTCAATACCGGTTACACAAATCGATCCCCCACCACAAATCTATTCCCCCCCCGGCGTGGAATCTTGTCCCTTATTTTGAGGGGCGTCTCCACCATACCGTGCCCCCCCCCCCATGTCCAGCAGCGGAAGGACCTTAGACTTTGGCCCTCCCCCACCGAGCCTTGGTGTTGGCTGCGCCGAGCTTCAGTGCGTCCCTCAGCACAGACTCCTGCAGTCTGCAGCGGGCCAGTCGGCAACATTCCCCGACGGATATCTCGCTCTGCTGGGTGGTGAACAACGCTCGGGCAGACCAAAGGGCATCGACCAGCGATCCCCGCAAACTAACATTATCCTGCACTCACTAACGAACACTTACACCAAGCCAACTAACGTATAATGTTGCCTGGGTTCCAGCAACTAAGTTACAGAGAAAGGTTGTCATGGCCTTTATAAATCAGTGTATTGAATATAGGAGTAGGGAAGTAATGTTAAAATTGTACAAGGCATTGGTGAGACCAATTCTGGAGTATGGTGTACAATTTTGGTTGCCTAATTATAGGAAGGATGTCAACAAAATAGAGAGAGTACAGAGGAGATTTACTAGAATGTTGCAACTAAGTTACAGAGAAAGGTTGAACAAGTTAGGTCTTTATTCTTTGGAGCGCAGAAGGTTAAGGGGGCACTTGATTGAGGTCTTTAAAATAATGAAAGGGATAGACAGAGTTGACGTGGATAAGCTTTTCCCATTGAGGGTAGGGAAGATTCAAACAAGAGGGGCATGACATGAGAATTAAGGGGCAGAAGTTTAGGGGTAACATGAGGGGGAACTTATTTACTCAGAGAGTGGGGGCTGTGTGGAGTGATCTTCCTGCAGAAGTGGTGGAGGCAGGATCGATTTTAACATTTAAAAGTAAAGTGGATAGGTATATGGACGGGAAGGGAATGGAGGGGTATGGTCTGAGTACAGGTAGATGGAACTAGGGGAAAATAAATGGTCGGCACGGACTGGAAGGGCCGAGAGGGCCTGTTTCCGTGCTGTAATTGTTATATGGTTATATGGTATAAACCTGCACGTCTTTGGAGTGTGGGAGGAAACTGAAGATCTCGGAGAAAACCCATGCGGGTCACGGGGAGAACGTACAAACTCCGCACAGACAGCACCCACTGGGGTGGGGGGTGGGGGGGGGCGCGCGCTGGGCAACGTACAACCCTTCTTTAGTCAGAGGGTGGTGGATCTGTGGAACTTTTTGCCACAGACGGCTGTGGAGGCCAAGTCAGTGGATAGTTTTATGGCAGCAGTTTTGGGCCCATTATCTGAGGAAGCATGTGCTGACGGAGAGGGTCCAGAGGAGGTTTACAAGAATGATCCAGGAGTGAGTGGGTCAACCTATGATGAGCGTTTGCCTGTACTCGCTGGAGTTTAGAAGAATGAGGGGGGGACCTCATTGAAACGTACAGAATAGTGAAAGGCCTGGATAGAGTGGATGTGGGGAGGATGTTTCCACTAGTGGGGAGAGTCTAGGACTAGAGGGCACAGCCTGAAATTAAAGGACGTTCCTTCAGGAAGGAGATGAGGAGGAATTTCTTTAGTCAGAGGGTGGTGAATCTGTGGAATTCATAGACACAGACGGCTGTGGAGGCCAAGTCAGTGGATATTTTTTAGGCAGAGACAGACAGATTTTTGATTAGTAACAATGTCAGGGGTTATGGGGAGAAGGCAGGAGAATGGGGATAGGAGGGAGAGGGGGTGGGAGATTGCAACCTTCACGTGGTCCGCCCTGTTTCGACTAATGCAATCAACTCGACGTGTGCAAACAGAAGATCAAATAGAACAAGGTGTCCAACAACTTTAGGCCGTGCACGCCACACGCAAGAAGGAGGGAGAGATAGATCAGCCAAGATTGAATGGTAGAGTGGACCTGATGGGCCGAGTGGCCTAATTCTGCTCCTATCATTTATGAACCCAGCGGAGAAACGTCACCTATCCACGTTCTCCGCAGGTGCTGCCTGACCCGCTGAGTTACTCCAGCACTCTGTGAAACGTCACCTATCCACGTTCTCCGCAGATGCTGCCTGACCCGCTGAGTTACTCCAGCACTCTGTGAAACGTCACCTATCCATGTTCTCCACAGATGCTGCCTGACCCGCTGAGTTACTCCAGCACTCTGTGAAACGTCACCTATCCACGTTCTCCGCAGATGCTGCCTGACCCGCTGAGTTACTCCAGCACTCTGTGAAACGTCACCTATCCATGTTCTCCACAGATGCTGCCTGACCCGCTGAGTTACTCCAGCACTCTGTGAAACGTCACCTATCCACGTTCCCCACAGACGTTGCCTGGCCCGCTGAGTTACTCCAGCACTCTGTGAAACGTCACCTATCCATGTTCTCCACAGACGCTGCCTGACCCGCTGAGTTACTCCAGCACGCACTCTGTGGCCTGTTTTGATGTTGTGTTTCCCCTGTCGGCTACGCGGCCTCCACAAGGTGGCAGTGTGCGCCGGTCTTGCTCCCACTGTGCTGACGTCTGCAGTGACGTCCTCTCCACCTTGGCCTCGTGACGTCCGGGCATTCCGCCCACTCGCTCCCCGGGAGCTGCAGCTGATGACTGCGCTCCATAAGGTCACCAGCGATCCGAGCAGAATTAGGCCACTACGCCCATCAAGTCCACTCCGCCATTCAATCGCGGCTGATCTATCTCACCCTCCCAACCCCATTCTCCTGCCTTCTCCCCATTACCCCTGACACCCGCACTAATCAAGAATCTATCTATCTCTGCCTTAAATATATCCGCTGACTTGTGGCCTCCACAGCCTTCTGTGGCAACGAATCCCACAGATTCACCGCCCTCTGGCTAAAGAAATTCTGACTAAACTGCAGGGACCCTGTTTCTGGCTGTGTTGCCCTCTCTGCACCCCCTCCCCTGTCTAAAGCTGCCCCCTCCCCTCCCCCATCTCTGCCCCCCTCCCCCCATCTCTGCCCCCTCCCCCCCTCTCTGCCCCCCTCCCCCCCTCTCTGCCCCCCTCCCCCCCCTCTCTGCCCCCCTCCCCCCCTCTCTGCCCCCCTCCCCCCTCTCTGCCCCCCTCCCCCCTCTCTGCCCCCCTCCCCCCTCTCTGCCCCCCTCCCCCCTCTCTTCCCCCCTCTCTGCCCCCCTCCCCCCTCTCTGCCCCCCTCTGCCCCCCTCCCCCCCCCTCTGCCCCCCTCCCCCCCTCTCTGCCCCCCTCCCCCCCTCTCTGCCCCCCTCCCCCCCTCTCTGCCCCCCTCCCCCCCTCTCTGCCCCCCTCCCCCCCTCTCTGCCCCCCTCCCCCCCTCTCTGCCCCCCTCCCCCCTCTCTGCCCCCTCCCCCCCTCTCTGCCCCCCTCCCTCCCTCTCTGCCCCCCTCCCTCCCTCTCTGCCCCCCTCCCCCCCTCTCTGCCCCCCTCCCCCCCTCTCTGCCCCCCTCCCCCCCTCTCTGCCCCCCTCCCCCCCTCTCTGCCCCCCTCCCCCCCTCTCTGCCCCCCTCCCCCCCTCTCTGCCCCCCTCCCCCCCTCTCTGCCCCCCTCCCCCCCTCTCTGCCCCCCTCCCCCCCTCTCTGCCCCCCTCCCCCCCTCTCTGCCCCTCTCTGCCCCCCTCTCTGCCCCCCTCTCTGCCCCCCTCCCCCCCTCTCTGCCCCCCTCTCTGCCCCCCTCTCTGCCCCCCTCTCTGCCCCCCCCTCTGCCCCTCTGCCCCCTCCTCTGCCCCTCTGCCCCCTCCTCCCCCCTCTGCCCCCTCCTCCCCCCTCTGCCCCCTCCTCCCCCCCCCCTGCCTCCCTCCCCTCTCTGTCCCCCCTCATCTCTGCACACCTACCCCTGCCACTGGCTGGCCTCTCCCCCCCTCTCTGCACCTCCCCCACCTCTGGCTGTGCCCCCCCCCCCCCCCCCGGATATTATAGATGGAGGGATATTAATGTTCAGAATTCCGAGCTACGTTTAATAGCCTGATGGCTGTGGGGAAGTAGCTATTCCTGAACCTGGACGTTGCAGTCTTCAGGCTCCTGTACCTTCTACCTGAAGGCAGCAGGGAGATGAGTGTGTGGCCAGGATGGTGTGGGCCCTTGATGATGCTGCCAGCCTTTTTGATAGATCCCCTCGATGGAAGGAAGGTCAGAGCCGATGATGGACTGGGCAGTGTTTACAACTTTTTGGAGTCTTTTCCTCTCCAGGGCGCTCAAGTTGCCGAACCAAGCCACGATGCAACCGGTCAGAAAGCTCTCTACTGTGCACCTGTAGAAGTTAGAGAGAGTCCTCCTTGACAGACCAACTCTCCGTAATCTTCTCAGGAAGTAGAGGCGCTGATGAGCTTTCTTAATAATTGCATCTGTGTTCTTGGAGCAGGAAAGATCTTCACAGATGTGCACGTCCAGGAATTTGAAGCTCTTGACCCTTTCAACCATCAACCCGTTGATATAAACAGGACTGTGTGTCCCCATCCCACTCCAGTTTGTAGGTTAATTGGCTTCTGTGAATTGTAAATTTCCCGAGTGTGTGTGGGACAGTGCTGGTGTACGGGGTGATCGCTGGTCGGCACCGTCTCGGTGGGCCGAAGGGCCTGTTTCCTTGCTGTGTATCTCTGAAAGTCAATAACATCCTGCCTGCTCCGTTCCCTGATGGTCGCACGTGCTTGCGCCTTTAGGACGGGGGTCGGCGACCTGCGGCCCCCGGGCCGGATGCGGCCCGTAAACCAAAACCGAGCGCCCCGAGCAGGGGCCGGGCAGATGCAGGAGAAACTCAGCGGGTGAGACGTGCGAGGATTGCGTGAGGCTGCCTCACCCCGCTGAGTTCCGCCAGCATTTTTTTCTGTACCTCCTGGGAACACGCAATTCGATGCCCGCCATCCGGGGCGGGGTCCATGTGTACACGCGATGGATGTGGCCCGACATCCCCTCGCAGACGAGCGTCCGTCCCGGACCCTAAGCAGAACAAGGTCGCCCACCCCTGGTTTTAGGACATCCCTTCAGAAAGGAGATGAGGAGGAATTTCTTTAGTCAGAGGGCGGTGAATCTGTGGGATTCTTTGCCACAGACGGCTGTGGAGGCCACAAGTCAGTGGATATCTTTAAGGCAGAGATAGATAGATTCTCGATTAGTACGGGTGTCAGGGGTTACGGGGAGAAGGCAGGGGAATGGGGTTGGGAGGGGGAGATAGATCAGCCATGATTGAATGGCGGGGTAGACTCAATGGGCCGAATGGCCTCGTTCTACTCCTTTGGAAAGGAGATGAGGAGGAATTTATATTTGGGGGATAGTGAGTCCGTGGAATTTAGTGCCACAGACAACTGGAGGCCAAATCAATGGGTATTTTTACAGGGGAGATTCTTAATGAGTGCGGGTGTTAGGGGGTTGTGGGGAGAAGGCAGGGGAATGGGGTTGAGAGGGAGAGATTGAATGGCGAAGCAGGTTCGCCTAATTATAGACAATGGACAATAGGTGGCGGAGTAGGCCACTCGGCCCGTCCCGTCTGCTCCTGTGACGTCCGAGTGACCCGTTTAACCTCTTGTCTTTCCACCCAGGGCTTCTTTGACCATTTCCCGTCCGTGAACAGCAGCCTGACCATTGACTGAGACTCGGACGCTGGCCGGTGGGTCATCATCTCCAGACAAGACCGCCCGATCCGATCAAGAATCTGTCTGTCTCCGCCTTAAAAATATCCACGGACTTGTGGCCTCCCTCCACAACCGTCTGTGGCAATGGCAAAGAATCCCACAGATTCACCACCCTCTGACTAAAGAAATTCCTCCTCATCTCCTCCCTACAGGAACGTCTTTTAATTCTGAGGCTGTGACCTCTAGTCCTAGACTCTCCCACTGGTGGAAACATCCTCTCCACATCCACTCTATCCAGGCCTTTCGCTATTCGGTATCGTTTCAACGAGGTTTCCCCCCAACCCCCCCCCCCCCCAATCCTTCTAAACTCCAGCGAGTACATCAAACGCTCATCGTATGTTAACCCACTCAATCCTGGGATCATTCTGGCAAACCTTCTCTGGACCCTCTCCAGAGCCGGAAGATCCTTAGATATGGGGCCCAAAATTGCTCACAATAGTCCAAGCCCCCCCCCCCCCACCCCCCCAAAACACATTTTTATTTCTAGACTTTCCATTCACTGGATCGGGCCCTTGTACGGATTCTCCCCGGAGTTCGTGGGTAGAACGTAGTCCGGGTTTCAGGTTAATGTGGCCTTTCCTCCCCCTGCTATTCCACACTTCCGTCCACTTGTTTAATCCCCTTCAGTGACGCGGTTCAAATATATTTAGTTTACAAGTGAAAGATACGATCACTGTCTTCACAATGTTTCTTAAAACGCGTCGCTTCTCTTTAAAACAGTCGATAAACGGTGAAATTCAAAGTTGATGGAGGAACCTCTCATTTCTAATGCGTTTAGTTTCGAGATACAGCCAGGAAACAGGCCCTTCGGCCCACCGAGTCCGCACCGACCAGCGATCCCCGCACACTAACAAAGATTCCTGGGATGGCAGGACTTCCATATGAAGAAAGACTGGATAGGCTCGGCTTGTACTCGCTAGATTTTAGAAGATTGAGGGGGGATCTTATAGAAACTTACAAAATTCTTAAGGGGTTGGGCAGGCTAGATGCAGGAAGATTGTTCCCGATGTTGGGGAGGTCCAGGACAGGGGGTCACAGTTTAATGATAAGGGGGAAGTCTTGTAGGACCGGGATGAGAAAAACATTTTTCACACCGATTGGCCTACTCCTGCACCTATTTTTCTATGTTTCTATGATGTTGGGGAAGTCCAGAACCAGGGGTCACAGTTTAAGGATAAGGGGGAAGTCTTTTAGGACCGAGATCAGAAAAACATTTTTCACACAGAGAGTGGTGAATCTGTGGAATTCTCTGCCACAGAAGGTCGTTGAGGCCAGTTCATTGGCTATATTTAAGAGGGAGTTAGATGTGGCCCTTGTGGCTAAAGGGATCAGAGGGTATGGAGAGAAGGCAGGTACGGGATACTGAGTTGGATGATCAGCCATGATCATATTGAATGGCGGTGCAGTCTCGAAGGGCAGAATGGCCTACTCCTGCACCTGGTTTCTAAAGTGGGTGCGGAAGTAGGCCATTTAGACCTTGGAGCCAGCAACGCCATTCAAGATGAATGATTCAATATGATATGAGAGAATAAAGGACCTGTCCCACCTCGGGGACTGCTAAGCCAAGTCACTTTTATTTCTATAGCACATTTAAAAACCAATTCTCGGTGACCGAAGTGCTTCACATTGGTGGAGGTACTAACGTTATACAACAGCATAAGGAGCATACAACAGCAACATCATAGCAAAAGGATTTAGTATAGCCAAATCTGAGGAAGGACATTATTGCCATAGAGGGAGTGCCGAGAAGGTTCACCAGACTGATTCCTGGGATGTCAGGACTGTCTTATGAACAAAGACTGCATAGACTCAGTTTATATTCTCTAGAATTTAGGAGATTGAGAGGGGATCTTATAGAAACTTACAAAATTCTTAAGGGGTTGGACAGGCTAGATGCAGGAAGATTGTTCCCGATGTTGGGGAGGTCCAGGTCAAGGGGTCACAGCTTAAGGATAAGGGGGAAATCCTTCAGGACCGAGATGAGAAGGACTTTTTTCACACAGAGAGTGGTGGGTCTCTGGAACTCTCTGCCACAGAGGGTAGTTGAGGCCAGTTCATTGGCTATATTTAAGAGGGAGTTAGATGTGGCCCTTGTGGCTAAGGGGATCAGGGGGTATGGAGAGAAGGCAGGTACGGGATACTGAGTTGGATGATCAGCCATGATCATATTGAATGGCAGTGCAGGCTCGAAGGGCCGAATGGCCTACTCCTGCACCTAATTTCTATGTTTCTAACAGTGGTTCATAGATTATGTACATACATCACTACATACATATAGCCCTCGCTCGGAGGACGTCAAGAAAGGCTTTGGAGTAAAGATGAGTTTTTAGTCTCGACTTAAAGGAGTGGATGGAGGGGGCAGTTCTGTTGCTGTTCCACAGTCTAGGAGCTGCAACCGCAAAGGCGCGGTCGGGCGGTCGGTCGCCCCCGAGCTTATGCCTAGACCGCGGGATGGTCAATCAGTAACCCCAAGCCGGCCGATCTGAGGGACCTGCAGGTGGTGTGGTGGGTGAGCAGATCTCTGATGTAGGTGGGGGCGAGCCCGTTAAGGGCTTTGTAGACATACAGGAGGAGGTTGAAATTGATTCTGAACCGCGCAGGGAGCCAGTGGGGAGAGGCCAGGATCGGGGTGATGTGGTCCCTTTTCCGGGTGCCCTGTGTCAGGAGTCTCGCTGCGGCATTCTGGACCAGTTGCAGGCGGGACAGAGAAGATTGGCGGATGCCGGTGCAGAGGGAGCTGCGGTAATCGAGGCGGGAAGAGATAAATGTGTGGACGATGGCAGGGATTAGTTTTAATAGTATTCAGCTAGGACACCTGGTGGCAATCTACGACTACATCCGACAAACCTTGTCCGCACAGTCGCCGAAAAATTTTCAACATGTTGAAAACTTTGCAGCAGTCGCCCAAAAAAAATGGCCAAAATGGGACCGGCCCATAACGCTGTCCCATTTACACACACTAGCGACAGTTTACACTGGGTGTATTGTGAAACATTTTCCAATGTTTTAGGCAATTGGTTGCAAAGAGTTGGTATTAGAAACATGGAAAATAGGTGCAGGAGTAGGCCATTCGGCCCTTCGAGCCTGCACCGCCATTCAATATGATTATGGCTGATCATCCAACTCAGTATCCTGTACCTGCCTTCTCTCCATACCCCCTGATCCCTTTAGCCACAAGAGTCACATCTAACTCCCTCTTAAATATATCCTATGAACTGGCCTCAACTACCTTCTGTGGCAGAGAATTCCACAGATTCACCACTCTCTGTTTGAAAAATGATTTTCTCATCTCGGTCCTAAATGATTTTCTCATCTCGGTCCAAAAGGGTTTCCCCCTTATCCTTAAACTGTGACCCCTTGTTCTAGACTTATAACCATATAACAATTACAGCACGGAAACAGGCCTTCTCAGCCCTTCCAGTCTGTGCCAACCATTTATTTTCCCCTAGTCCCATCTACCTGCACTCAGACCATACCCCTCCATTCCCTTCCCGTCCATATACCTATCCACTTTACTTTTAAATGTTAAAATCGATCCTGCCTCCACCACTTCTGCTGGAAGCTCATTCCACACAGCCACCACTCTCTGAGTGAAGAAGTTCCCCCTCATGTTACCCCTAAACTTCTGTCCCTTAATTCTCATATCATGCCCTCTTGTTTGAATCTTCCCTACCCTCAATGGGAAAAGCTTATCCACGTCAACTCTGTCTATCCCTTTCATCATTTTAAGACCTCAATCAAGTCCCCCCTTAACCTTCTGCACTCCAAAGAATAAAGACCTAACTTCCCCAACATCGGGAACAATCTTCCTGCATCTAGCCTGTCCAACCCCTTAAGAATTTTGTAAGTCCCTATAAGATCCCCCCGCAATCTTCTAAATTCCAGCGAGGTTAACCTATTAGGATAGGTTAATTATTGTCATGTGTATCAAGGCAGTGTAGTTCATTGTCCCGTGTACCGAGGTACAGGAAAAGCTTTTGTTGCGTGCTAACCAGTCAGCGGAAAGACAACACATGATTACAATCGAGCCGTCCACAGTGTACAGGATAAGGGAATAACGTTTAGTGCAGGGTAAAGTCCGATTAAAGCTAGTCCGAGGGTCACCAATGAGGAAGATAGTAGTTCAGGACCACTCCCTAGTTGGTGAGAGGACGGTTCAGTTGCCTGATAACAGCCGGGAAGAAACTGTCCCTGAATCTGGAGGTGGGCGTGTGCGTCCATTTTCACACTTCTGTACCTCTTGCCCGATGGGAGAGGGGAGAAGAGGGGGTGACCGGGGGTGAGACTGGTCCTTGATGATGCTGCCGGCCTTGCCAAGGCAGCGTGAGGTGTAGATGGAGTCGATGGGAGGGAGGTTGGTTTGTGTGTGTGTGACGGTCTGGGCTGCGTCCACAATTCGCCACAGCCTGAAGAAGGGTCTCGACCTGAAACGTCACCCATACCTTCTCTCCAGAGTTGCTGCCTGTCCCGCTGAGTTACTCCAGCGTTTTGTGTCTATCTGTGATTACGGTCTGAATTATCTCTGCTCCGAGTCATAGAGTGATACAGCGTGGAAACAGGCCCTTCAGCCCATCTTGCCCACACCAGCCAACGTGTCCCATCTACTCTAGTCCCACCTGCCTGCGTTTGGCCCGTATCCCTCTATTTCTTGCTGGTCTTGGATGGAGCCAGTCGGAGATTGGTTTGTGTGGCGGTCTGGGCTGCGTCCACAATTCTCTGCAATTTCTTGCGGTCTTGGGAGTAGTGAAGAGAAAAACACCAAGTACAAAGGTGAGTGTTACAGCTATCGCGGAAGTGCAAGTATGAAAAAGCGCAAGTGCCAAAATCAGGTAGGATGGAAGATCGGAACCACTCCCCCAGCTTATGTTCAAGTGCGTTTATTGTCACGTGTCCCTGATAGGACAATGAAACAGAAATTAGGTGCAGGAGTAGGCCATTCAGCCCTTCGAACCTGCACCGCCATTCAATATGATCATGGCTGATCATGGCTGAAATTCTTGCTTTGCTTCAGCTCAACAGAACATAGTAGGCATTGACTACAGAACAGATCAGTGTGTCCATATACCATTATATAAATATATACACACATGAATAAATAAACTGATAAAGTGCAAATAAACAGATAATGGATTATTAATGATCATAGTTTTGTCCGAGCCGAGTTTAATAGCCTGATGGCTGTGGGGAAGTAGCTATTCCTGATCGTTCAGTAGAACGGTAACAGCGGGGACACGAAGCTGCTCCTGAATCTGGTGGTACGGGCTTCCAAGCTTTTGTACCTTTCCATCCAACAAGAGGGCGGGTGGAGGGGAGAATGACTTGGGCGTGAGAGGTCCTTGATTATGTTGGCTGCTATTGTTCCTGAGGCAGTGAAGTGGTGATGGAGTCTGGGCCCTGTGTGACTCTCAACAAACTCTCCGCAGTCTTGGACGGAGCTGTTCCCCGACGCAAGCTCTGTTGCACTCCGATGTAGACACAAGGAATTGCAGATGCTGCTTCACGATGAAATATGCAACAAAATTAAAAGGCAGAGTAACTCAGGGGGTCAAAGGCAGCATTTCTGTAGAATGTGGATAGGTGATATTTCATGCCGGGACCTTCTTTGGACTGATTGTTTGGGGGGGGGGGAGGGGGGGGGTAGAAACAAAGCACAGGCCATTCGGCCCACCGAATCCGAGCTGGCAATCGATCACCCATGCACACTAGTTCTATGTTGCTCCCGATGTTGGGGAGGTCCAGAACAAGGGGTCACAGCTTAAGGATAAGGGGGAAAATTGTATAGGGTCTTGGTGAGACCACACCTGGAGTATTGCGTACAGTTCTGGTCTCCAAATCTGAGGAAGGACATTATTGCCATAGAGGGAGTGCAGAGAAGGTTCACCAGACTGATTCCTGGGATGTCAGGACTGTCTTATGAACAAAGACTGCATAGACTCGGTTTATACTCTCTAGAATTTAGGAGATTGAGAGGGGATCTTATAGAAACTTACAAAATTCTTAAGGGGTTGGACAGGCTAGATGCAGGAAGATTGTTCCCGATGTTGGGGAGGTCCAGGACAAGGGGTCACAGCTTAAGGATAAGGGGGGAAATCCTTTAGGACCGAGATGTGAAGGACTTTTTTCACACAGAGGGTGGTGGGTCTCTGGAACTCTCTGCCACAGAGGATAGTTGAGGCCAGTTCATTGGCTATATTTAAGAGGGAGTTAGATGTGGCCCTTGTGGCTAAGGGGATCAGAGGGTATGGAGAGAAGGCAGGTACAGGATACTGAGTTGGATGATCAGCCATGATCATATTGAATGGCGGTGCAGGCTCGAAGGGCCGAATGGCCTACTCCTGCACCTAATGTCTATGTTTCTATGTTATCCCACTTTCTCAGCCACCCCCTACACTCAATCTAGAGAGGGCCTAGAGGAAAATAAATGGTCGGCACGGACTGGAAGGGCCGAGAAGGCCTGTTTCCGTGCTGTAATTGTTATATAGTTATATGGGCCAGCTATCCTACAAACACGTACGTCTTTGGGATGTTGGAGGGAACCGGAGCACCCAGAGAAAACCCACGTGGTCCCAGGGAGAAGGTGGACCCTCCACACACCCAGCAGCAGCCAAGGTCAGGTTCGAACCCGGGTCTCTGGCGCTGTGAGGCAGCATCAGCTGCCAGCTGCGCCTCTTGTCTTCTTAAACCCCCTTCGGTGGTGGCTGACCATGGGTGTTCCAGGGTTGGAGGACGCCCGTGCGTGACTTTGTTTAACGTGGGGAGACTGGTGCACAGACAGCCACCCCACGTGGGGTCCTTGACAGATCTGGGTCAGGATCCAGTGGCATGGAGTCCAAGACGGCCGGAGACCCTTTCCTGCTGCAGCCTTCATCCGCCTTCCCAGCCGTTGTGACGCTCCACTAAGGCCAGCCATCGTCCTCCGCCTGTTCCACCGTTGAGGTCTTGGTTGGATTGCTCTCTGTCAGAGACCTCCCCCTCGACCTTACCGCCATGGATGGCCCCACCAGGAGCATAGACAGCTCCAGACGGCATCGCTCTCAGGATCTCAGGACCACACGAGCTTCTCCACCACGGACAAGGTGACAGTCCACGGAGCGACTGCAGAGCCTGCTGTATCGTTGAGTTTAGTTTAGAGATGCAGTGTGGAACCAGGCCCTTCGGCCCACCGAGCCGGTGCCGACCTGCGCTCACCTGTGCACTCGTTCCACCCTACACACTGGGGACAATTTACGGAGGGCCGGTTAATCTGCAAACCCGCAGGTCTTTGGAGTGTGGGGGGGAAACCGGAGCGCCCGGAGGCAACCCACGAGGTCACACGGAGAACGTGCAAACTCCGCACGCAGACGGCGCCTGAGACCAGGAGAAGGGCGGCGCAGCTTGGAGAGACCCGGGTTCGATCCCGACCGCGGGCGCTGTCTGTACGGAGTTTGCACGTCCTCCCCATCACCCACGTGGGTTTTTTCTCCGAGATCTTCGGTTTCCTCCCACACTCCAAAGGCGTGCAGGTTTGGAAGGCTAATTGGTTTGGTAAATGTAAAAATTTGTATGATAGTGTTAGGGATGGCAGGTCGGCACGGACCCGGTGGGCCGAAGGGCCTGTTTCCGCACTGAATCTCTAAAACTGAACTCAGTCAGGATGGCTCCAGCAATTTTGTCTACCTTCGATTTTCCAGCATCTGCAGTTCCTTCTTGAACATTAGAAACATAGAAACATGGAAAATAGGTGCAGGAGGAGGCCATTAGACCCTTCGAGCCAGCACCGCCATTCAATGTGATCATGGCTGATCGTCCCCAATCAATAACCCGTGCCTGCCTTCTCCCCATATCCCTTGATTCCACTAGCCCCAAGAGCTTTATCTAAAGGGCCTGTCCTACCAGCATCCGACTCCATGCGATCAAACTAGAAGCGGGGGCCGAGCGGAGGTCGGGTGATCCCTGTACAGGGCTGTTCCCACCAGCATGCGCCTGCATGCGGCAAGTGCGACCAAACCGGCAGCGAGGGCCGCGCGGAGGTCGGGTGAGTGGCGCAACGCGGTGCAAAGTGAGGCGAACTTGGAGCGAAGTCTTAAAGGTAAGTTCACCAGGACAGAGAGGGGCACACAGAGGCACCTACAGAGAGGGTCACGGAGGCACCTACAGAGAGGGTCACGGAGCCACACACATAGAGGGTCACGGAGGCACCTACAGAGAGGGTCACGGAGGCACGATATCGAGACGGTGTGTAATGCGTCGAGGCGACTGCAAGCCGACAAGCCGTTGCCGCGCGGAATTTTTGAACGCGGTCAGTTTTTCGGAGCCCCGCGCAATGTCGGGACGAACTCCGCACAATTCCGCACGGCTCCGGCGATCGAAGTGGGACCGGCCCCGCGACGCCGGACGGCTCAAGCGACCACGTTAGGTCGCGCTCATCGCATGGAGTTGCATGCTGGTGGGACAGGCCCTTAACTCTCTATTAAATCCATCCAGTGACTTGGCCTCCACTGCCCTCTGTGGCAGGGAATTCCACAAATTCACAACTCTCCTGGGCGGAAACGTTTTTTTTCACCTCAGTCTTAAATGACCTCCCCTTTATTCTGAGACTGTGGCCCCTGGTTCTGGACTCGCCCAACATTGGGAACATTTTTCCTGCATCTAGCTTGTCCGGTCCTATTCAATCCAGACTGATTCCTGGGATGTCAGGACTTTCATATGAGGAAAGATTGGATAGACTCGGCTTGTACTCGCTGGAATTTAGAAGATTGAGGGGGGATCTTATAGAAACTTACAAAATTCTTAAGGGGTTGGACAAGCTAGATGCTGGAAGATTGTTCCCGATGTTGGGGGAGTCCAGAACAAGGGGTCACAGTCTAAGGATAAGGGGGAATTCCTTTAGGACCGAGATGAGGAAAACATTCTTTACACAGAGAGTGGTGAGTCTCTGGAATTCTCTGCCACAGAAGGTAGTTGAGGCCAGTTCATTGGCTATATTTAAGAGGGAGTTAGATGTGGCACTTGTGGCTAAAGGGATCAGGGGGTATGGAGAGAAGGCAGGTACGGGATACTGAGTTGGATGATCAGCCATGATCACATTGAATGGCGGTGCAGGCTCGAAGGGCCGAATGGCCTACTCCTGCACCTATTTTCTATGTTTCTATATTTATCAGGATGAGACCCGGTTCTCGGGCGCTGTGAGGCAGCAGCTCCACCTGCTGCGACAAAGTGCCGTGCGCTGGATGATTGATTTTCTTTTCCCCAGTGGATGACTGGAGATGATGATTCATTCACACCGCTCCTCCATCTAATGCACAGCTCTGACGTACATCCAGGACTCGACATTTGACGTACAGTTCAATAGACTCCAGAAAAATAATGCCAATCCCCTCTGCACTTGTTGACTTGTAATCAGCTAATTAAATGTTGCCTTTCTGCAATTATATATAAATGCTGTTTAATAAATAGTGTGTGCAGAATTTGAATAATTATATCAATACACGTCTTAAACAAGGCTTATTAGCATAGATTAATTTTGAGTTTCGTTTACAGATACAGCGCGGAAACGCTGCCCCTTCGGCCCACCGAGACCGCGCCGACCAGCGATCCCCGCACACTAACACATAGACAATAGGTGCAGGAGTAGGCCATTCGGCCCTTCGAGCCTGCACCGCCATTCAATGTGATCATGGCTGATCATCCAACTCAGTATCCCGTACCTGCCTTCTCTCCATACCCCCTGATCCCTTTAGCCACAAGGGCCACATCTAACGCCCTCTTAAATATAGCCAATGAACTGGCCTCAACTACCTTCTGTGGCAGAGAATTCCAGAGACTCACCACTCTCTGTGTAAAGAATGTTTTCCTCATCTCGGTCCTAAAGGAATTCCCCCTTATCCTTAGACTGTGACCCCTTGTTCTGGACTCCCCCAACATCGGGAACAATCTTCCAGCATCTAGCCTGTCCAACCCCTTAAGAATTTTGTAAGTTTCTATAAGATCCCCCCTCAATCTTCTAAATTCCAGCGAGTACAAGCCGAGTCTATCCAGTATACAATAGGTGCAGGAGTAGGCCATTTGGCCCTTCGAGCCAGCACTGCCATTCAATGTGATCATGGCTGATCATCCCCAATCAGTACCCCGTTCCTGCCTTCTCCCCATATCCCCTGACCCGTAGTCGGGATCGAACCCGGGTCTCCAGTGCTGCAAGCGCTGTAAGGCAGCGAATCTACCGCTGCGCCACCGTGATGCTGACATCATTTCAATGCATAAGTCAACTGAAAATGCTTTCAAGAGAGAGCTAGATGGGGCTCTTAAAGATAGCGGAGTCAGGTGGATATGGGGAGAAGGCAGGAACGGGATACTGATTGGGGATGATCAGCCATGATCACATTGAATGGCGGTGCTGGCTCGAAGGGCAGAATGGCCTACTCCTGTACCTATTGTCTATTGACTATCAAAATGTGGCTCTCGACCCGAAACATCCCCCAATTACTCTCGAACCTTGACAAACAAACTGCATTTGAATAGTTGAATAGTGTACATTCAAAGAAATAGTTTAATGCAAATTCAAATATGCATTTGAACAAAGAAATAGGTGCAGGAGGAGGCCATTCGGCCCTTCGAGCCAGCACCGCCATTCAATGTGATCGTGGCTGATCATCCCCAATCAGTACCCCGTTCCCGCCTTCTCCCCATATCCCCTGACTCCGCTATCTTTATGAGCCCTATCTAGCTCTCTCTTGAAAGCTTCCGGAGAACCGGCCTCCACCGCCCTCTGAGGCAGAGAATTCCACAGACTCACAACTCTCTGTGTGGAAAAAGTGTTTCCTCGTCTCCGTTCTAAATGGCTTACCCCTTATTCTTAAACTGTGGCCCCTGATTCTGGACTCCCCCCATCATCGGGAACATGTTTCCTGCCTCTAGCGTGTCCAAACCCTTAATAATCTTATCTGTTTCAATGAGATCCCCTCTCATCCTTCTAAACTCTAAACCTCTTCTACTTGCGAATGGCGTGCACGGCCTAAAGTTGTTGGACAACTTGTTCGATTTGATCTTCCGTTTGTGCACGTCGGGTTGATTGCATGAGTCGAAACAGGGCGGACCACGTGAAGGTTGCAATCTCCCACCCCACAGTAACACTATCCCACACCCATTAACCAAGCTAATTAACCTACAAACCTGCACGTCTTTGGAGTGTGGGAGGAAACCGAAGATCTCGGAGAAAACCCCACCGGGAGAACGAGCAAACTCCGTACAGACAGCGCCCGTAGTCGGGATCGAACCCGGCTCCCCGGTGCTGCAAGCGCTGTAATGTCCCTGTCCCACTTAGGAAACCTGAGCGGAAACCTCTGGAGACTTTGCGCCCCACCCAAGGTTCCCGGAGGTTTTTGTCAGTTTCGACCACTAGGGAGCCTGCAAGAACCTCCGGGAACCGCACGGAAACCTCGGGTGGGGCGCAAAGTCTCCAGAGGTTTCCGTTCAGATGTCCTAAGTGGGACGGGGGCATCAGGCAGCGACTCTACCGCTGCACCACCGTGACCGCCCAGTTTCGCTGACAGCATTTCAATGCATAAATCAACTGAAAATGGACTTGACTTTGAATGATATTGTGTAAATGCACTCGCATATCATTAACTAATTATTCAAATACTATATTGCAAGACTTACAACATTCTCAAGGGGTTGGACAGGCTAGATGCAGGAAGATTGTTCCCGATGTTGGGGAAGTCCAGAACAAGGGGCCACAGCTTAAGGATAAGGGGGAAGTCTTTTAGGACCGAGATCTTTTTACACACAGAGAGTGGTGGGTCTCTGGAATTCTCTGCCACAGAAGGTAGTTGAGGCCAGTTCATTGGCTTTATTTAAGAGGGAGTTAGATGTGGCCCTTGTGGCTAAAGGGATCAGGGGGTATGGAGAGAAGGCAGGTACGGGATACTGAGTTGGATGATCAGCCGTGATCATATTGAATGGCGGTGCAGGCTTGAAGGGCCGAATGGCCTACTCCTGCACCTATTGTCTATGATTCTATAACATATATTCACATGTACATTCAAATAAATAGTTTAATGCAAATTCAAATATGCTTTCAAATAAATGATTGAATACAAACTAGAATGTATTAAATGTGGGTGGTGGAATTCTCCGACACAGGACTCTGTGGAGGTCAGGTCAATGGATATTTTTAAGGCGGAGATAGATTTTTAATAAGTGCGGGTGTCAGGGGTTGTGGGGAGAAGGCAGGCGAATGGGGTTAGGAGGGAGAGATAGATCAGCCGTGATTGAATGGTGGAGTAGACTTGATGGGCCGAATGGCCTAATTCTGCTCCTATCACGTATGACCTAATATACAGTCGAATAAATGGTTTAATGCAAACTGGAATGTATGCAGTTTAATAAATGGTCAAACATATGTTTATGCAAATGGTTGAATACAAACACTAATATATCAAATATATGTTTATATAAATAGAAACATAGTCAATAGGTGCAGGAGTAGGCCATTCGGCCCTTCGAGTCAGCACCGCCATTAACCATATAACCATATAACAATTACAGCACGGAAACAGGCCTTCTCGGCCCTTCCAGTCCGTGCCGACCATTCATTTCCCCCTAGTCCCATCTACCTGCACTCAGACCATACCCCTCTTCTTAACCAACCTTCCATGGGGAACCTTGTCAAAGGCCTTACTGAAATCCATATAGGCAACATCCACTGCTTTAGCCTCATCAATTTCCCTAGTAACCTCTTCAAACAATTCAAGAAGGTTTGTCAAACATGACCTTCCAGGCACAAATCCATGTTGACCGTTGATGATCAGACCCTGTTTATCCAGATGCTTATATATATTATCTCTAAGTATCCTTTCCATTAATTTGCCCACCACTGACGTCAAACTAACAGGTCTATAATTGCTAGGTTTATTCTTTGAGGTGACCATGGCTGATCATCCCCAATCAGTGCCCCGTTCCTGCCTTCTCCCCGTATCCCTTGATTCCGTTAGCCCAAACAGCTATATCTAACTCTTTTCATTTAAATTAGACACAAAAGGGTGGAGTAACTCAGCGGGACGGGCAGCATCTATGGAGAGAAGGAATGGGCGACGTTTCATAGAAACATAGAAATTAGGTGCAGGAGTAGGCCATTCGGCCCTTCGAGCCTGCACCACCATTCAATATGATCATGGCTGATCATCCAACTCAGTATCCCGTACCTGCCTTCTCTCCATACCCTCTGATCCCCTTAGCCACAAGGGCCACATCTAACTCCCTCTTAAATATAGCCAATGAACTGGCCTCAACTATCCTCTGTGGCAGAGAGTTCCAGAGACCCACCACTCTCTGTGTGAAAAAAGTCCTTCTCATCTCGGTCCTAAAGGATTTCCCCCTTATCCTTAAGCTGTGACCCCTTGTCCTGGACCTCCCCAACATCGGGAACAATCTTCCTGCATCTAGCCTGTCCAACCCCTTAAGAATTTTGTAAGAGTTTCGAGTCCAGGCCTTTCTTCAGACTTAAATCTTTTGATTTAATGATTTAATGCAAATATGAATATTATCAAATATAAGAAGGGTCTCGACCCGAAACGTCACCCATTCCTTCTCTCCAGAGATGCTGCCTGTCCCGCTGAGTTACTCCAGCATTCTGTGTCCATCTTCGGTTTAAACCAGCACCTGCAGTTCCTTCCGATGCATTGCCTAACATATTGATGCAAATGGTGTAATGGAAATATTAATATTATCAAATATATATTGATAAATGATTTAATGCAAAGTACATTAACAAATATGCAGCCTATTAATGGTGTCATGCCAACTATAGCATATAATCAAATACAATAAATATTTTATTTTTAATATTAATGCACAATAAATAGTTTAATGCAAAGTGCAAAATAACAATGAATAAAGCTTGCACTGAGTGGGTTAATGCAAATATTAATATATTATGTTTATATAAATGGTTTAAAGCAAACTCTAATATGTTATCATTTATATAAATAGGGTAATACAAATATTAATATCAAGTATATATTGAGATAAATTATCAAATATTGAGACCATAAATGGTGTTATGTCAATACTAACATATTATTAAATATATGTTGGCTTAAATTGATTATTGTAATCAAAACCATTGAAACACTCTGGAGTTTAGAAGGATGAGAGGGGATCTCATTGAAACATATAAGATTATTAAGGGTTTGGACACGCTAGAGGCAGGAAACGTGTTCCCAATGTTGGGGGAGTCCAGAACCAGGGGCCACACAGTTTAAGAATAAGGGGTAAGCCATTTAGAACGGAGACGAGGAAACACTTTTTCTCATAGAGAGTGGTGAGTCTGTGGAATTCTCTGCCTCAGAGGGCGGTGGAGGCCGGTTCCCTGGATGCTTTCAAGAGAGAGCTAGATAGGGCTCTTAAAGATAGCGGAGTCAAGGGATATGGGGAGAAGGCAGGAACAGGGTATTGATTGGGGATGATCAGCCACGATCACATTGAATGGCGGTGCTGGCTCGAAGGGCCGAATGGCCTCTACTCCTGCACCTTTGTCTAGATGATATCCTCTCATCCTTCTAAACTCCAGAGTGTACAAGCCCAGCCGCTCCATTCTCTCAGCATATGACAGTCCCGCCATCCCGGGAATTAACCTGGTGAACCTACGCTGCACTCCCTCAATAGCAAGAATGTCCTTCCTCAAATTAGGGGAGCAAAACTGCGCCCAATACTCCAGGTGTGGTTCTTGGTTCTTGGTTACTTGGTCCTCCAAGATATTCCAACTTGTGGAATTTGTGGAATTCTCTGCCACAGAAGGCAGTGGAGGCCAACACACGGGATATATTCTAGTGAGAGTTAGATGTAGCTCTTCAGACTAACGGAATCAAGGGATTTGGGGAGAAAGCAGGAACAGGGTGCTGAGTCTGGATGATCAGCCATGATCACATTGAATGGTGGTGCAGGCTCGAAGGGCCGAATAGCCTACCCCTGCACCTAATTTCTATGTTTCTATCACATTGAAAGGCAGATGGACAAAAATGCTGGAGAAACTCAGCGGGCGAGGCAGCATCTATGGAGCGAAGGAAACAGGTAGGTGACGTTTCGGGTCGAGACCCACCTTGGTCACCTATTCCATCGCTCCACAGACGCTGCCTCACCCGCTGAGTTTCTCCAGCACTTTTGTCAACCTTCGAGTTCTCCAGCATCTTAAAACACATTGAATGGCAGTGCTGGCTCTAAGGGCCGAATGGCCTACTCCTGCACCTTGTGCAATGCATCTAGTTTTAGAGCTGATATTTGCAGCTGAGAGATTTCAATGCAATATATAATTGTATATAGCCTGTTCTGAGGGCTTTAATACAAGATGTAATGTATGATTGTGTATAGGTTGCAGTAGGCGAATGGAATATATAACGCAACGTATATAGGTTGCACTGAGAGGTTTCACAAACCTTGTTCTCGGGGTATCTAAACCTATATTTTATTAGTCACATAAGTTATGACATTTTTAATTATGGGTTAATAAAGGCAACGCTTCAAATGTGGATTTCAAACATAGAAACATAGAAATTAGGTGCAGGAGTAGGCCATTCGGCCCTTCGAGCCTGCACCGCCATTCAATATGATCACGGCTGATCATCCAACTCAGTATCCCGTACCTGCCTTCTCTCCATACCCCCTGATCCCTTTAGCCACATCTAACTCCCTCTTAAATATAGCCAATGAACTGGCCTCAACTACCCTCTGTGGCAGAGAGTTCCAGAGACTCACCACTCTCTGTGTGAAAAAAGTCCTTCTCATCTCGGTCCGAAAGGATTTCCCCCTTATCCTTAAAGCTGTGACCCCTTGTCCTGGACCTCCCCAACATCGGGAACAATCTTCCAGCATCTAGCCTGTGCAACCCCTTAAGAATTTTGTAAGTTTCTATAAGATCCCCTCTCAATCTCCTAAATTCTAGAGCGTGGCCCAAACATGTTGGACACCGCACATCTTGAGGAAATGCGATTCCTCCTAATTGATAAATCAGACCGATTCTTAACGAGTTGGTCTCCATTTGTCGATTTTCTGGAAGCATTTGGTGCGACAAAACCGTAGAAGCTAACTGTGTCAGGATTGGGTGAGGGATGGTCAAGAATATAGATAACGATCTCCTTAATCTCTTACGTTCTACTCTAGCCCTTTCTGCTTTCTTATCTTCAATGTTCTTCTTTCACACTTTTTTCCTTTTCACACACTATAGAAACATAGAAAATAGGTGCAGGAGGAGGCCATTCGGCCCTTCGAACCAGCACCGCCATTCATTGCGATCATGGCTGATCGTCCCCTATCAATAACCCGTGCCTGCCTTCTCCCCGTATCCCTTGACTCCACCAGCCCCGAGAGCTCTATCCAACTCTCTTAAATCCATCCAGTGAATTTGGCCTCCACTGCCGTCTGTGGCAGGGAATTCCACAAATTCACAACTCTCTGGGTGAAAAAGTTTTTTCTCACCTCAGTCTTAAATGACCTCCCCTTTATTCTAAGACTGTGGCCCCTGGTTCTGGACTCGCCCAACATTGGGAACATTTTTCCTGCATCTAGCTTGTCCAGTCCTTTTATAATTTTATATGTTTCTATAAGGTGCCCCCCTCATCCTTCTAAACTCCAGCGAATACAAGCCTAGTCTTTTCAATCTTTCCTCGTATGACAGTCCCGCCATCCCAGGGATCAATCTTGTGAACCTACGCTGCAGGGACAAGGGGTCACAGCTTAAGGATAAGGGGGGAATCCTTTAGGACCGAGATGAGAAGGACTTTTTTCACACAGAGAGTGGTGGGTCTCTGGAACTCTCTGCCACAGAGGGTAGTTGAGGCCAGTTCATTGGCTATATTTAAGAGGGAGTTAGATGTGGCCCTTGTGGCTAAGGGGATCAGAGGGTATGGAGAGAAGGCAGGTACGGGATACTGAGTTGGATGATCAGCCGTGATCATATTGAATGGCGGTGCAGGCTCGAAGGGCCGAATGGCCTCTATTCCTGCACCTATTTTCTATATTTCTATGTTTCTATGTCCTTCCTCAAATTAGGAGACCAGAACTGTACGCAATACTCCAGATGTGGTCTCACCAGAGCCCTGTACAACTGCAGAAGAACCTCTTTACTCCTGGACTGAAATCCTCTTGTTATGAAGGCCAACACTCCATTAGCTTTCTTCACAGCCTGATGTACCTGCTTATAAACATATAAGGCACTATACATCACACATTTCTCTATCTTTAAATATCTATTCTCTCTCTTTCTTTTTCATTAATAAAAATAATAAAATAAGTAGACGTACAAAAAATGTAATATGTCAAATATACATTAGGCACCTTGGTGCCATATTGCTGTACTTACTTCCAATAATATAACATTTTTTAATTTAAAAAAAAGTTATGATACCGGATGCAATATATAACAGTATATAATATATAACAATATATAACAGTACAGCTGGCATTACGCGTTTTAATGCAAAGTGGAATATTTAATTGTGTATCCGTTCCACGGAGAGCTTGCACTGCAAAGAGTAGGAGTAAACGGGTCCTTTTCACAACGGCAGGCAGTGACTAGTGGGGTACCGCAAGGCTCAGTGCTGGGACCCCAGCTATTTACAATATACATTAATGATCAGAATGAGGGAATTGAAGGCAACATCTCCAAGTTTGCGGATGACACTAAGCTGGGGGGCAGTGTTAGCTGTGAGGAAGATAGAAACATAGAAACATCGAAATTAGGTGCAGGAGTAGGCCATTCGGCCCTTCGAGCCTGCACCGCCATTCAATATGATCATGGCTGATCATCCAACTCAGTATCCCGTACCTGCCTTCTCTCCATACCCTCTGATCCCCTTAGCCACAAGGGCCACATCTAACTCCCTCTTAAATATAGCCAATGAACTGGCCTCAACTACCCTCTGTGGCAGAGAGTTCCAGAGACCCACCACTCTCTGTGTGAAAAAATTTCTTCTCATCTCGGTCCTAAAGGATTTCCCCCTTATCCTTAAGCTGTGACCCCTTGTCCTGGACCTCCCCAACATCGGGAACAATCTTCCTGCATCTAGCCTGTCCAACCCCTTAAGAATCTTGTAAGTTTCTATAAGATCCCCTCTCAATCTCCTAAATTCTAGGGAGTATAAACCGAGTCTATGCAGTCGTTATTCATAAGACAGTCCTGACATCCCAGGAATCAGTCTGGTAGGAGACTGCAAGGTGACTTGGATAGGCTGGGTGAGTGGGCAAATGCATGGCAGATGCAGTATAATGTGGATAAATGTGAGGTTATCCACTTTGGTGGCAAAAATAGGAAAACCGACTACTATCTAAATGGCGGCTGATTAGGAAAAGGGGAGATGCAGCGCGACCTGGGTGTCATGGTACACCAGTCATTGAAAGTAGGCATGCAGGTGCAGCAGGCAGTGAAGAAAGCGAATGGGATGTTAGCATTCATAGCAAAAGGATTTGAGTATAGGAGCAGGGAGGTTCTACTTCAGTTGTATAGGGTCTTGGTGAGGCCACACCTGGAGTATTGCGTACAGTTCTGGTCTCCAAATCTGAGGAAGGACATTATTGCCATAGAGGGAGTGCAGAGAAGGTTCACCAGACTGATTCCTGTGATGTCAGGACTGTCTTATGAACAAAGACTGCATAGACTCGGTTTATACACTCTAGAATTTAGGAGATTGAGAGGGGATCTTATAGAAACTTACAAAATTCTTAAGGGGTTGGACAGGCTAGATGCAGGAAGATTGTTCCCGATGTTGGGGAGGTCCAGGACAAGGGGTCACAGCTTAAGGATAAGGGGGAAATCCTTTAGGACCGAGATGAGAAGGACTTTTTTCACACAGTGAGTGGTGGGTCTCTGGAACTCTCTGCCACAGAGGGTAGTGGAGGCCAGTTCATTGGCTATATTTAAGAGGGAGTTAGATGTGGCCCTTGTGGCTAAAGGGATCAGAGGGTATGGAGAGAAGGCAGGTACGGGATACTGAGTTGGATGATCAGCCATGATCATATTGAATGGCGGTGCAGGCTCGAAGGGCCGAATGGCCTCTACTACTGCACCTAATTTCTATGTTGCTATTTTTTGCAAAATGCAACATATAACAGTACAGCTTGCATTGCGCGTTTTAATGCAAAATGCAATATTTAATTGTGTACACGTTGCATTGAGAGGGTTATTGGGAAATGCAACATATAACAGTACAGCTTGCATTACGCGTTTTAATGCAAAATGCAATATTTAATTGTGTACCCGTTGCACGGAGAGGGTTGTTGCAAAATGCACTATATATTTTTAGAGCTGGTAGGTTTTTTTGCAGAGTGCAATATATATATATATATATATATATAGATTAAGGGCAGTGATGCTAGTCGCTGTGGGTGCACACAAGGAGGGTTGATGTAATGCGCGCCCCCGCTTGACGTCAGGCTCGTGCACGCGCTGCTGGTGCCCGTGTGCGCGCCCCCGCGGCCGGAGCGCTGACAGAGACAGGGAGAGAGAGACCGACAGAAGCAGCAGCGCTGACCCGGGGAGCGCAGGGACTCCGCAGGGTCCTGCCGCCCCTCCCTGTCTGTGCGTGTCCCGGCATGGAGCCGCGCGGCCCCCTGCACCACCTCCTCCTCCTCCACCTGCCCCTGCACCTCCTGCTGATGCACCTCCTGCTGATGATGCCCGTCCCGGCCACTCGCTCCAACCCTGCCCGGGCTCACGGTGAGGCACAGGCGGCCGCTGCTGCTGCTGCTGCTGCTGCAGCCCAGATAGATAGACAGACAGACAGACAGACAGCTAAATACACAATGAGGGGGGACTGGTGGGGTGGGGGGGAGAGGGGGGGTGGGATAGAAGGGAGAGAGGGAGGGGGGGGGGGAGAGACTGATGGAGAGAGGAGGAGAGAGGGAGGGGAGAGAGACAGACAGACAGACAGGGATGGAGAGAGAGAGGGAGAGAGGAGGGGAGAGAGTGATGGAGAGAGGAGGAGAGAGGGAGGGGAGAGAGACAGACAGACAGGGATGGAGAGAGAGAGAGGAGGGGAGAGAGAGAGGGAGGAGTGAGGGGGGGGATAGAGGGGGGAGGGGAGAGAGACAGACAGACAGACAGGGATGGAGAGAGAGAGAGGAGGGGAGAGAGAGAGGGAGGAGTGAGGGGGGGATAGAGGGAGGAGGGGAGAGACAGACAGACAGACAGACAGGGATGGAGAGAGAGAGGGAGAGAGAGAGGGAGGAGTGAGGGGGGATAGAGGGGGGAGGGGGAGAGAGAGAGAGACAGAGATGGGGAGAGAGAGAGAGGGGGGTGGGGTAGAGGGGAGAGAGAGAGTGATGGGGAGAGAGAGGGAGGAGTGAGGGGGGATAGGGGGAGGAGGGGGGAGAGAGAGAGACAGAGATGGAGAGAGAGGGGGGGTGGGGTAGAGGGGAGAGAGAGAGTGATAGGGAGAGAGGGGAGGGGTGAGGGGGGGATAGGGGGAGGAGGGGAGAGACAGAGACAGACATGGATGGAGAGAGAGAGAGAGAGAGTGTGGGGGTGGGATAGAGGGGAGAGAGAGAGTGATGGGGAGAGGAGGAGAGAGGGGAGGGAAGGAGTGGAGGGGAGAGAGAGAGGAGGGGAGAGACAGAGACAGACAGGGATGGAGAGGGGGGGAGGGAGAGAGACACAGGGAGGAGAGGAGGGAGGGGAGAGGAGGAGAGAGGGAGAGAGAGGCATTGATGGAGAAGGAGGAGGTGGATAGAGGAGGGGGTGGGAATATGTAAAAGGAGGGAGAGAGAGTGAGGAGGGGGGGTGAAGAGAGAGAGAGAGGCAGGATGTAGAGGGGAAGGAAGAATGGGGTGCGGAGGGAGGGAGGGGGAGAAGGGCGCGGGAGTCTCACTAGAACAGGCTGGGGGTGGCAATGTCTGCAGGGGAGTGGATGATGTCTGTAGCTACAGGCACAGAGGGGGGGAGAGAGAGGGAGAGGGGTCGTGGACAAGGCTGGGTACTAGTACTGAGTGGAACTAAAGGGGGGGGTCAGGTGGCAATGTCTGTAGTTACAGGTTGGGACTGTATATCTACAAGGGGTGGGGGTCAGTTGATGCCTGTACCTACAGTGAGATCATGCCTGTACCTACAGGGGGGTGTGGGCAAAGCAGGAACGGGGTACTGATTGGGGATGATCAGCCGTGATCACATTGAATGGCGGTGTTGGCTCGAAGGGCCGAATGGCCTACTCCTGCACCTATTGTCTATGTTAATGCCTGTACCTACAGGGTGTGGGCAATGGTTGCATCTACAGTGAGTTCGTGCCTGTATGTACAGGGGGAGTAATGCATGTATCTACATGTGGTGACATAGCCTGTATCTACATGTGGTGACATCGCCTGTATCTACATGTGGTGACATAGCCTGTATCTACATGTGGTGTCATCGCCTGTATCTACATGTGGTGACATCGCCTGTATCTACATGTGGTGACATAGCCTGTATCTACATGTGGTGTCATCGCCTGTATCTACATGTGGTGACATCGCCTGTATCTACATGTAGTGTCATTGCCTGTATCTACATGTGGTGTCATCGCCTGTATCTCATGTGGTGTCATTGCCTGTATCTACATGTGGTGACATCGCCTGTATCTACATGCGGTGTCATTGCCTGTATCTACATGTGGTGACATCGCCTGTATCTACATGTGGTGTCATCGCCTGTATCTACATGTCATCGCCTGTATCTGCACCTATCATTGCCTGTATCTACATGTGGTGTCATCGCCTGTATCTCATGTGGTGTCATTGCCTGTATCTACATGTGGTGTCATCGCCTGTATCTCATGTGGTGTCATTGCCTGTATCTACATGTCATCGCCTGTATCTGCACCTGTCATTGCCTGTATCTACATGTGGTGACATCGCCTGTATCTCATGTGGTGACATCGCCTGTATCTACACCTGTCATCGCCTGTATCTACATGTGGTGACATCGCCTGTATCTACATGTGGTGACATCGCCTGTATCTCATGTGGTAACATCGCCTGTATCTACATGTCATCGCCTGTATCTGCACCTGTCATTGCCTGTATCTACATGTGGTGACATCGCCTGTATCTACACCTGTCATCGCCTGTATCTACATGTGGTGACATCGCCTGTATCTACATGTGGTGACATTGCCTGTATCTACACCTGTCATCGCCTGTATCTGCACCTGTCATCACCTGTATCTGCACCTGTCATCGCTTGTATCTGCAGGGCTGGACAATGTTCATATCTACAGGGGGTTCTCGTCTAGAACTACAGGCAACAGTGGGAAGTAATGTCTGTACCTACAGGCGGAGAGTAATGTCTTGGAGAGAGTGGATGTGGACAGGATGTTTCCACTAGAGGGAGAGTCTAGGACCAGAGGTCACAGCCTCAGAATTAAAGGACGCTCTTTAAGGAAAGAGATGGGGAGGAATTTCTTTAGTCAGAGGGTGGTGAATCTGTGGAATTATTTGCCACAGACGACTGTGGAGGCCACGATTCAGATTCAGATTCAGATTCATTGTCAGTGTACAGTACAGAGACAACGAAATGCATTTAGCATCTCCCTGGAAGAGCGACACAGCAAATGATTTGAATAAATAATAATAAGTGTCCGGGGGGGGGGGGTGATTGGCAGTCACCGAGGTACGTTGTTGAGTAGCGTGACAGCCGCTGGAAAGAAGCTGTTCCTGGACCTGCTGGTTCGGCAACGGAGAGACCTGTAGCGCCTCCCGGATGGTAGGAGGGTAAACAGTCCATGGTTGGGGTGAGAGAGGTCCTTGGCGATGCTGAGCGCCCTCCGCAGACAACGCTTGCTTTGGACAGACTCAATGGAGGGGAGCGAGGAACCGGTGATGCGTTGGGCAATTTTCACCACCCTCTGCAATGCCTTCCGGTCGGAGACAGAGCAGTTGCCATACCAAACTGCGATGCAGTTGGTAAGGATGCTCTCGATGGTGCAGCAGTAGAAGTTCACCAGGATCTGAGGAGACAGATGGACCTTCTTCAGTCTCCTCAGGAAGAAGAGACGCTGGTGAGCCTTCTTGATCAGAGTTGAGGTATTGTGGGTCCAAGAGAGGTCGTCGGAGAGGTTGACTCCCAGGAACCTGAAGCTAGAAACACGTTCCACCTCCGTACCGTTAATGTGGATGGGGGTGTGCGTGCCGCCCCTGGACTTCCTGAAGTCTACAATGAGCTCCTTGGTCTTCTTGGAGTTAAGGGCCAGGAAGTCAGTGGATATTTTAAATGTAGAGATAGATACATTCTTTGAATTATTACTCTTTGAATCACTTCCCTCTGGAAGGCGACTCCGGACTGTCAAAGCTGCCACAGCCGGACATAAAAACAGTTTTTATCCACGAGTAGCTGCTCTACTCAACAGCCAAAAATCTGTAGCCTCCCTTTGATCTGGTATTTTGTTGGTTCACATGCTTGATCAATGGTGTTTTATCATTAATGTTTTATTATTATTAATGTTTAGAGTTTTCTGAGTCATTCGTAACTGTCACTGTATGTCATGTTGTTACTTGTGGGGCGGAGCGCCAAGGCAAATTCCTTGTATGTGAATATTTGGCCAATAAACTTACTTACGTGATCGGTGCGGGTGCCAGGGGTTACAGGGAGTAGGTTGCAGAATGGGGTTGAGAGGGAGAGATAGATCAGGCCGTGATTTAATGGTGGAGTAGACTTGATGGGCCGAATGGCCTAATTCTGCTTCTGTACCTACATGAGGAGATTTAGTTTATTAGTCTAGTTTATTGTCACGTGTACCGAGGTACAGTGAAAAGCCTTTGCGGCGTGCTAACCAGTCAGCGGAAAGACAACACATGATTACAATCGAGCCCTTTACAGTGTACAGATACATGATAAGGGAATAACGTTCAGTGCAGGGTAGAGCCGGCAAAGTCCGATCAAAGATAGTCCAGGGTCACCAATGAGGTAGATGGGAGGTCAGGACCGCTCTCTTGTTAGAGGACGGTTCAGTTGCCTGATAACAGCCGGGAAGAAACTGCCCCTGAATGGATAATGAGGTAGATTTTCAAAGTCCACAGAGAGATTTGGGCCATTTGGAAGAGTGGGCTGAAAGATGGCAGATGGAGTTTAATGCTGATAAGTGTGAGGTGCTACATCTTGGCAGGACAAATCAAAATAGGATGTACATGGTAAACGGTAGGGAATTGAGGAATGCTGTGGAACAGAGGGATCTAGGAATAACTGTGCATAATTCCCTGAAGGTGGAATCGCATGTAGATAGGGTGGTAAAGAAAGCTTTTGGTGTGCTGGCCTTTATAAGTCAGAGCATTGAATATAGGAGTAGGGAAGTAATGTTAAAATTGTACAAGGCATTGGGGAGACCAATTCTGGAGTATGGTGTACAATTTTGGTCGCCTAATTATAGGAAGGATGTCAACAAAATAGAGAGAGTACAGAGGAGATTTACTAGAATGTTGCCTGGGTTCCAGCAACTAAGTTACAGAGAAAGGTTGAACAAGTTAGGTCTTTATTCTTTGGAGCGCAGAAGGTTAAGGGGGGGACTTGATTGAGGTCTTTAAAATGATGAAAGGGATAGACAGAGTTGACGTGGATAAGCTTTTCCCATTGAGGGTAGGGAAGATTCAAACAAGAGGGCATGACATGAGAATTAAGGGACAGAGGTTTAGGGGTAACATGAGGGGGAACTTCTTTACTCAGAGAGTGGAGGCTGTGTGGAATGATCTTCCAGCAGAAGTGGTGGAGGCAGGATCGATTTCAACATTTAAAAGTAAAGTGGATAGGTATATGGACGGGAAGGGAATGGAGGGGTATGGTCTGAGTGCAGGTAGATGGGACTAGGGGAAAATAAATGGTCGGCATGGACTGGAAGGGCCGAGAGGGCCTGTTTCCATGCTGTAATTGTTATATGGTTATAATCTGGAGGTGTGTGTGCGTGCGTTTTCACACTTCTGTACCTCTTGCCCGATGGGAGAGGGGAGAAGAGGGAGTGACCGGGGGTGAGACGGGTCCTTGATGATGCTGCCGGCCTTGCCCGAGGCAGCGTGAGGTGTAGATGGAGTCGATGGGAGGGAGGTTGGTTTGTGATTTCCTTCCACATAGAAACATAGAAAAATAGGTGCAGGAGTAGGCCATTCGGCCCTTCAAGCCTGCACCGCCATTCAATATGATCATGGCTGATCATCCAACTCAGTATCCCGTGCCTGCCTTCTCTCCATACCCCCTGATCCCTTTAGCCACAAGGGCCACATCTAACGCCCTCTTAAATATAGCCAATGAACTGGCCTCAACTACCTTCTGTGGCAGAGAATTCCAGAGACTCACCACTCTCTGTGTAAAGAATGTTTCCCTCATCTCGGTCCTAAATTCCCCCTTATCCTTAGACTGTGACCCCTTGTTCTGGACTCCCCCAACATCGGGAACAATCTTCCAGCATCGAGCTTGTCCAACCCCTTAAGAATTTTGTAAGTTTCTATAAGATCCCCCCTCAATCTTCTAAATTCCAGCGAGTACAAGCCGAGTCTATCCAATCTTTCCTCATATGAAAGTCCTGACATCCCAGGAATCAGTCTGGTGAATCTTCTCTGTACCCCCTCTATGGCAAGGATGTCTTTCCTCAGATTTGGAGACCAAAACTGTATGCAATACTCCAGGTGTGGCCTCACCAAAACCCTGTACAACTGCAGTAGAACCTCCCTGCTCCTATACTCAAATCCTTTCGCTATGAATGCTAACATACCATTCGCTTTCTTCACTGCCTGCTGCACCTGCATGCCTACTTTCAATGACTGGTGTACCATGACACCCAGGTCTCGTTGCATCTCCCCCTTACCTAATCTGCCACCATTCAGATAATAGTCTACCCTCATGTTTTTGCCACCAAAGTGGATAACCTCACATTTATCCACTTTATACTCCACATTCTAAAGACGTGCATGCCTGTAGGTCAATTGATTTTTTGTTGGTAGAAAATTGTAAATTGGGTGGGATGTGTGTGGGATGGTGCTCGCATCCGGGGGTGGCTGGTTTGCGCGGACACGGTGGGCCGAAGGGCCTATATCTGCGCTGTATCTCTGTAGTATCAAGCCTAGTTGGCGGAGGGAATTGGCAGACAGTGTTTCGAGTTGGGAGGCCAACTGGAGTCTGAGGAAGGGTAGCTTCTTGAGGAAGATCCCATCTTGAGGAAGATGTCTTCTGTAGATCCCTACGACGGACGTGTGTGTGTGTGCGTGTGTGTGCACACGCTCCGTGGCAAAGTTGTATTATAGCAGACTACATATGCAGCAAGGAACTGGCTTTCACCGAAGATTTAGCTGAACACCTTTCCACTACCAACCTGAGCTCCCGGTTGCTCAAGGCTTCAAGTCCCCCTCCCATTCCCACACTGACCTCTCTGTCCTGGGCCTCCTCCACGGCCAGAGTGAGGCCCAGCGCAAATTGGAGGAGCAGCACCTCATATTCCGCTTGGGTAGTTTACACCCCAGCGGTATGAACATTGACTTCTCCAATTTCAGGTAGTCCCTGCTTTCTCCCTCCTTCCTACCCCATCCCAGTTCTCCCACAGCCCACTGTCTCCGACTACAATCTATCTTCCACTGACATCAGTCTGATGAAGGGTCTCAATAGACAATAGACAACAGGTGCAGGAGTAGGCCATTCGGCCCTTCGAGCCAGCACCGCCATTCAATGTGATCATGGCTGATCATCCACAATCAGTTCCCCGTCCCTGCCTTCTCCCCATATCCCCTGACTCCGCTATCTTTAAGAGCCCCATCTAGCTCTCTCTTGAAAGCATCCAGAGAACCGGCCTCCACCGCCCTCTGAGGCAGAGAATTCCACAGACTCACCACTCTCTGTGTGAAAAAGTGTTTCCTCGTCTCCGTCCTAAATGGCTTACCCATTATTCTTAAACTGTGGCCCCTGGTTCTGGACTCCCCCAACATCGGGAACATGTTTCCTGCCTCTAGCGTGTCCAAGCTCTTAACAACCTTATATGTTTCAATAAGATCCCCTCTCATCCTTCTAAACTCCAGAGTGTACAAGCCCAGCCGCTCCATTCTCTCAGCATATGACAGTCCCGCCATCCCGGGAATTAACCTGGTGAACCTACGCAGCACTCCCTCAATAGCAAGAATGTCCTTCCTCAAATTAGGGGACCAAACCTGCGCACAATACTCCAGGTGTGTTCTCACTATGGCCCTGTACAACTGCAGAAGGACCTCCTTGCTCCTCTTACTTCACGGAACCCTTGCACCCCCTCTCTCTCCATCCCTCCCCATCCTAGTTCTCCGACCAGTCTGACTGCCCTCCCGATTAAATTCTACATTGCATGCCTCGTTGTCACCTTCCCCACCCTAACAGTGATCCAATCTACATGTTCCGCTTTGATCAGACATTTTCACACCGTGCACTTCCTTATCTCTGTGCCTTCCTCTCCCCTGACTCCCAGTCTGAAGAAGGGTGTCGGCCCGAAACGTCACCCGTCCCTTCTCTCCAGAGATGCTGCCTGTCCCGCTGAGTTACCCCAGCGTTTAGTGTCGATCTTCAGGCAGACTGCGTTCTGTTTGCTGTTCCAGTTGTCAAGACTGATTTCAGTTTCCAGTTTGTTTGTTAAACCCTGCTTTATCTTCAGCGAAGGGAATGTTCTTTTTCGCTCAGTAATTGCTTGACCTTGGCTACGGGCACAGTCTAGACACGAGCAGAGACGGTCTGCTAGGAGCGGATTTGAGACGTGTTTGTGTTGCCTTTACCAAGTTGCCCTTTAGCTTTCGTTTCTAAGTGTTAGAGACACAGCACGGAAGCAGTCTGAAGAAGGGTCCCGCTGAGTTACTCCAGCATTTTGTGTCTATCTTCGGTTTAAACCAGCATCTGCAGTTCTTTCCTATACATTTGATCTCTCTTTGCTTAAGGGCCTGTCGCAGATGGTATGCTACGTTAGCATTCAGAGCAAAAGGATTTGAGTACAGGAGCAGTCTGAAGAAGGGTCTCGACCCGAAACGTCGCCTATCTCCTTCGCTCCTTAGATGCTGCTGCACCCGCTGAGTTTCTCCAGCTTTTTGTGTAACCCCCGAGGTTCTAATGCAGTTGTACAGGGTCTTGGTGAGACCACACCTGGAGTATTGCGTACAGTTTTGGTCTCCTAATCTGAGGAAAGACATTCTTGCCATAGAGGGAGTACAGAGAAGGTTCACCAGACTGATTCCTGGGATGTCAGGACTTCCATATGAAGAAAGACTGGGTAGACTCGGCTTGTACTCGCTGGAATTTAGAAGATTGAGGGGGGATCTCATAGAGGCTTACAAAATTCTTAAGGGGTTGGACAGGCTAGATGCAGGAAGATTGTTCCCGATGTTGGGGAGGTCCAGAACAAGGGGTCACAGCTTAAGGATAAGGGGGAAGTCTTTTAGGACCGAGATGAGAAGGACTTTTTTCACACAGAGAGTGGTGGGTCTGTGGAATTCTCTGCCACAGACGGTAGTTGAGGCCAGTTCATTTGCTATATTTAAAAGGGAGTTAGATGTGGCCCTTGTGGCTAAAAGGATCAGAGGGTATGGAGAGAAGGCAGGTACGGGATACTGAGCTGGATGATCAGCCATGATCATATTGAATGGCGGTGCAGGCTCGAAGGGCCGAATGGCCTACTCCTGCACCTATTTTCTATGTTTCTATGTTTCTATGGCGTGTGAAGATTTTCTACATACCAAAATCCTGGGGCGATTCACTGCCCTCGTCACCACGCACCATGCGCGTGTAAATTATGCGCAAATGACGCCCAAATGAGACAGGCCCTTAAGTTGTCACCTTCTCTGAGCTAACAATGATCTATTTTCCTTGATCTCCACACTCTTTGATGTCTCGTTTTCACACCTGACACTTCCTTATCTCTGTATCTACCTCTCCCCTGATTCTCAGTCCGAAGAAGGGTCTCGACCCGAATCGTCACCCATTCCTTCTCTCCGGAGATGCTGCCTGTCCCGCTGAGTTACTCCAGCGTTTTGTGTCTGTCTTCGGTGGAAACAGGCCCTTCGACCGCCGTGTCCATGCCGACCAGCGATCGCCCCGTACGCTAGTTCTATCTTGCAGACCAACGACAATTTACAGGAGCCAATTAACCTACAAACCTGCACGTCTTTGGAGTGCGGGAGGGAACCGGAGATCTCGGAGAAAACCCACGCAGGTCACGGGGAGAACGTGCAAACTCCGTACAGACAGCACCTGTAGTCACAGTTTAAAAATGAGCGGTAAGGCATTTAGAACGGAGATGAGGAAACACTTTTTCTTACAGAGAGTTGTGAGTCTGTGGAATTCTCTGCCTCAGAGGGCGGTGGAGGCCGGTTCTCTGGATGCTTTCAAGAGAGAGCTAGATAGGGCTCTTAAAGATAGCGGAGTCAGGGGATACGGGGCGAAGGCAGGAACGGGACACTGATTGGGGATGATCAGCCGTGATCACATTGAATGTGGAGAACGTGGATAGGTGACGTTTCGGGTCGGGACTTTCCTCGGACTGCCTGTCCGTGTACCTGTCCAAATATTGTTATCTCCCCTTTGATCTTTTCATCTCTGTCCAACTATCTGCCCATCAAACACACCCTCCATACAAACGGAACAGCACCTCATATTCCGCTTGGGGAGTCTGCATCCTCTGGGCTTAAACATTGAATTTTCTCAATTCTGTTAACCCTGGCTGCCTCCTCCCCTTCCCACCTCTCCCTCAGCCCTCGGGCCCTGGCATTCCCTCTCTCTCTATCTCCCCCCCACCCAAGTCACATTTTCACACTACAAACAGCTTACAATGGCCTGTTTCCTTTATCATCGATACTTTTTTGCATATCTTCCATTCATTGTTCCTTATCTCTCCACATCACCGTCTATATCTCTCGTTTCCCTGATCCCTGACCAGTCTGAAGAAGGGTCTCGACCCGAAACGTCGCCTATCTCCTTCGCTCCTCAGATGCTGCTGCACCCGCTGAGTTTCTCCAGCTTTTTGTGTAACCCCCATACATGTATCCACCTCACACTTGCCAGGCATTGTCTCTCACCCACCTCTCTTCCAGCTTCCCCCCCCCCCCCAACCTTCTACAATCAGTCTGAAGAAAGTCCCCGACCCGAAACGTCACCTATCCATGTTCTCCACAGATGCTGCCTGACCCACTGAGTTACTCCAGCACTCTGTGAAACGTCACCTATCCACGGTCTCCACAGATGCTGCCTGACCCGCTGAGTTACTCCAGCACTCTGTGAAACGTCACCTATCCATGTTCTCCATAGATGCTGCCTGACCCGCTGAGTTACTCCAGCACTCTGTGAAACGTCACCTATCCATGTTCTCCATAGATGCTGCCTGACCCGCTGAGTTACTCCAGCACTCTGTGAAACGTCACCTATCCACGTTCTCCACAGATGCTGCCTGACCCGCTGAGTTACTCCAGCACTTTGTGAAACGTCACCTATCCATGTTCTCCACAGATGCTGCCTGACCCGCTGAGTTACTCCAGCACTCTGTGAAACGTCACCTATCCACGTTCTCCACAGATGCTGCCCGACCCACTGAGTTACTCCAGCACTCTGTGAAACGTCACCTATCCATGTTCTCCACAGATGCTGCCCGACCCACTGAGTTACTCCAGCACTCTGTGGATTTTTTTGTAAACCAGCACCTGCAGTTCCTTAGTGTCTGCATCTTTGCCTCAGCTTTGTACCATTTTAAGGGACTACGTTTTTTTGGAACTGAGGACTGCATTGGTGCTACCTCCTGCACCCGTGCAGAACTCACGGACTTCATCACCAATTTCCATCCTGCATCCAAATTCACTTGGACCATCCCCGACACCTCCCTGCCGTTGCTGGATCTCACCGTCAGTATCATAGGAGATAGAGACATCAAAAACGGACTTGTTTTATAAACTATGTCAGAAAGAACTGCAGACGCTGGTTTACACCGAAGGCGGATGCAAAATGCTGGAGTAACTCAGCGAGACGGGCAGCCTCTCTGGAGAGAAGGAATGGGTGACGTTTCAGGTCAGTCTGAAGAAGGGTCCCGACCCGAAACGTCGCCCATTCCCTCTCTCCAGAGACGCTGCCTGTCCCGCTGAGTTACCCCAGCGTTTTGTGTCCCATCTATTACAAACCCACTGACTCCCACAACCGTCTCGACTACACTTCCTCCCACCCTGCCTCCTGCAAGCTCTCTACCCCCCCCCCCCCCCGACTCCCAGTTCCTCCGTCTACGCCGCATCTGTGCCCAAGATGAGGCGATCCGAACCAGGGCATCCGCGATGTCCTCATTCACTAGGTTCTGCAGACCCTTCCTGCACTAAGGGGCGGTCACGGTGGCGCAGCGGTAGCGTTGCTGCCTTACGGCGATGCAGCGCCAGAGACCCGGGTTCGATCCCGACCACGGGCGCTGTCTGCACGGAGTTTGCACGTTCTCCCCGTGACCTGCGTGGGTTTCCTCCGAGATCTTCGGTTTCCTCCCACACTCCAAAGACGTGTGGGTTTGTAGGTTAATTGGGTTTGGGCTTGTATCCTTGGTATAAGTGTAAAATTGTCGTGTGTGTGTGTGCGCGTGTGCGTGTGTGTGCGTGACTGCGTGCGTGCGTGGGCTTCAGTTGATGTGCGGGGATCGCTGGTCGGCGCGGACCCGCTGGTTCTGTTTCCGCTGTATCTCTAAATTAAACTAAACTGAAAAAATGTTTTAAACCCTTCCTCGTTTAAAATGGGAATTGATAAGTAAAGGGATTAAATCACCGGTCAACAGACAATAGATGCAGGAGTAGAGGCCAATCGGCCCTTCGAGCCAGCACCGCCATTCAATGTGATCGTGGCTGATCAACCCCAATCAGTACCCCGTTCCTGCCTTCTCCCCATATCCCCTGACTCCGCTATCTTTAAGAGCCCTATCTAGCTCTCTCTTGAAAGCATCCAGAGAACCGGCCTCCACCTGAGGCAGAGAATTCCACAGACTCACAACTCTCGGTGAGAAAAAGTGTTTCCTCGTCTCCGTTCAAAACGGCTTACCCCTTATTCTGAAACTGTGTGTGGCCCCTGGTTCTGGACTCCCCCAACATCGGGAACATGTTCCCTGTCTCTAGTGTGTCCAAACCCTTAATAGAAACATAGAAACATAGAAATTAGGTGCAGCAGTAGGCCATTCGGCCCTTCGAGCCTGCACCGCCATTCAATATGATCATGGCTGATCATCCAACTCAGTATCCTGTACCTACCTTCGCTCCATATCCTCTGATCCCTTTAGCCACAAGGGCCACATCTAACTCCCTCTTAAATATAGCCAATGAACTGGCCTCAACTACCCTCTGTGGCAGAGAGTTCCAGAGACCCACCACTCTCTGTGTGAAAAATGTCCTTCTCATCTCGGTCCTAAAGGATTTCCCCCTTATCCTTCAGCTGTGACCCCTTGTCCTGGACCTCCCCAACATCGGGAACAATCTTCCTGCATACAGCCTGTCCAACCCCTTAACAATCTTACATGTTTCAATGAGATCCCCTCTCATCCTTCCAAACTCCAGAGACTTAACTGAACATTCCCGCAGCCACAGTTTTTATTTGGAGATGCAGAGACTGCGGTAAGGGAGGAGATGTAAGTGGAGCAAGTGTAACGCTGGCAGGAGCCGTGGCCTACTTAGAAAACGCCCGATTGGGGGAGAGATGCATCGCGGCACGGTTTGGAAACGGCTCCGTCCAAGACCCGTCAGAAATTGCCGAACATTGTGGACGCAGCCCAGCCCGTCACGCACGCCAACCTCCCTCCCTTCCATTGAGTAGGAAGCAACTGCAGATGCTGGTTTAAGCTGGAGTAACTCAGCGGGCCAGGCACAATAACCACATAACAATTACAACACGGAAACATGCCTTCCAGTCCGTGCCGACCATTCATTTTCCCCTAGTCCCATCTACCTGCACTCAGACCATTCCCCTCCATTCCCTTCCCGTCCGTATACCTATCCACTTTACTTTTAAATGTTAAAATCGATCCTGCCTCCACCACTTCTGCTGGAAGATCATTCCACACAGCCACCACTCTCTGAGTAAAGAAGTTCCCCCTCATGTTACCCCTAAACTTCTGTCCCTTAATTCTCAAGTCATGCCCTCTTGTTTGAATCTTCCCTACCCTCAATGGGAAAAGCTTATCCACGTCAACTCTGTCTATCACTTTCATCATTTTAAAGACCTCAATCAAGTCCCCCCTTAACCTTCTGTGCTCCAAAGAATAAAGACCTAACTTGTTCAACCTTTCTCTGTAACTTAGTTGCTGGAACCCAGGCAACATTCTAGTAAATCTCCTCTGTACTCTCTCTATTTTGTTGACATCCTTCCTATAATTAGGCGACCAAAATTGTACACCATACTCCAGAATTGGTCTCACCAATGCTTTGTACAATTTTAACATTACTTCCCTACTCCTATATTCAATGCTCTGATTTATAAAGGCCAGCATCTGTGGAGAACATGGATAGGTGACGTTTCACAGAGTGCTGGAGTAACTCAGCGGGTCGGGCAGCATCTGTGGAGAACATGGATAGGTGATGTTTCACAGAGTGCTGGACTAACTCAGCGGGTCGGGCAGCATCTGTGGAGAACATGGATAGGTGACGTTTCACAGAGTGCTGGATTAACTCAGCGGGTCAGGCAGCGTCTGTGGAGAACATGGATAGGTGACGTTTCACAGAGTGCTGGAGTAACTCAGCGGGTCAGGCAGCATCTGTGGAGAACATGGATAGGTGACGTTTCTTAAGGTCATAAGGGATAGGAGTGGAATTAGGCCATTCGGCCCATCAAGTCTACTCCGCCATTCAATCGTGGCTGATCTATCTCTCCCTCCTAACCCTGTTCTCCTGCCTTCTCCCCATAACCCCTGACACCCGTACTAAGTAAGTAAGTTTATTGGCCAAGTATTCACATACAAGGAATTTCCCGTGGTGCTCCGCCCACAAGTAACAACATGACATCCAGTGACAGTTACGAATGACTCGGAAAACACTAAACATTAATAATAATAAGACATTAATGATAAAACACCATTGATCAAGCATGTGGACCAACAAAATACCAGATCAAAGGGAGGCTACAGATTTTTGGCTGTTGAGTAGAGCAACTACTTGTGGATAAAAGCTGTATTTATGTCTGGCTGTGGCAGCTTTGACAGTCTGGAGTCGCCTTCCCGAGGGAGTTTCTAACAATCTATCCATCTGTTTTAAAAATGTCCATTGACTTGGCCTCCAAACCCTTCGGTGGCGAGGTCGAGATCATTTCGGGCCGGTACCTGTGGTCTGAAGGAGGGTCTCGACCCGAAACGTCACCTATTCCTTGTCTCCAGAGATGCTGTCTGACCCACTAAGTTACTCCAGCTTTTTGTGTCTACCTCCCTCCCGTCGACTCCATCCACATCTCGCGCTGCCTCGGCAAGGCCGGCAGCATCATCGCAGTCCAGTCTCACCCCCGGTCACTCCCTCTTCTCCCCTCTCCAATCGGGCAAGAGGTACAGAAGTGTGAAAACGAACGCACGCGCACCTCCAGATTCAGGGGCAGTTTCTTCCCGGCTGTTATCAGGCAACTGAACCGTCCTCTCACCAACTGGAGAGCGGTCCTGACCTCCCATCCACCTCATTGGCGACCCTCAGACTATCCTTGATCGAACTTTGCTGGCTTTACCTTGCGCTAAATGGTGGTAGATTAGGAAAAGGGGAGATGCAACGAGACCTGGGTGTCATGGTACACCAGTCATTGAAAGTAGGCAGGGGGTTACACAAAAAGCTGGAGAAACTCAGCGGGTGCAGCAGCATCTAAGGAGCGAAGGAGATTGTCATTGAAAGTAGGCATGCAGGTGCAGCAGGCAGTGAAGAAAGCGAATGGTATGTTAGCATTCATAGCGAAAGGATTTGAGTATAGGAGCAGGGAGGTTCTACTGCAGTTGTACGGGGTCTTGGTGAGACCACACCCGGAGTATTGCGTACAGTTTTGGTCTCCAAATCTGCGAAAAGACATTCTTGCCATAGAGGGGGTACAGAGAAGGTTCACCAGACTGATTCCTGGGATGTCAGGACTTTCATATGAGGAAAGACTGGATAGACTCGGCTTGTACTCGCTGGAATTTAGAAGATTGAGGGGGGATCTTATAGAAACTTACAAAATTCTTAAGGGGTTGGACAGGCTGGATGCAGGAAGATTGTTCCCGATGTTGGGGGAGTCCAGAACAAGGGGTCACAGTCTAAGGATAAGGGGGAATTCCTTTAGGACCGAGATGAGGAAAACATTCTTTACACAGAGAGTGGTGGGTCTCTGGAATTCTCTGCCACAGAAGGTAGTTGAGGCCAATTCATTGGCTATATTTAAGAGGGCGTTAGATGTGGCTCTTGTGGCTAAAGGGATCAGAGGGTATGGAGAGAAGGCAGGTATGGGATACTGAGTTGGATGATCAGCCATGATCACATTGAATGGCGGTGCAGGCTCGAAGGGCCGAATGGCCTACTCCTGCACCTATTTTTCTATGTTTCTATGTTTCTAAACGTCATTCCCTTATCATGTATCTATACACTGAATGTTACACGATAGTAATCATGTATTGTCTCTCCCGCTGACTGGATAGCACGCAACAAAAGCCTTTTCTCAGTATCTGGGTACACATGACAATAATAAATATATATCTAGTCGCTGCCTCACAACTCCAGAGACCCGGGTTCGATCCTGACTACGGGTGCTGTCTGTACGGAGTTTGCAGGTTCTCCCCGTGACCCGCGTGGGTTTTCTCCGGGTGCCCCGGTTTCCTCCCACACTCCAAAGACGTGCGGGTTTGTAGGTTAATCGGCTTGGTGTAAATGTAAAAATTGTCCCTAGTGTGTGTAGGATAGTGTTAGTGTGCGGGGATCGCTGGTCGGCACGGGCTCGACGGGCCGAAGGGCCTGTTTCCGCGCTGTATCTCAAAACTAAAATAAGTTGGAAGAAGCGGGAGAGATCAGTCAGTTTGATTAGGAATATTTAGAGGATGAGTGGGGATCTTATAGAGGTGTACAAAATCACGAGTGGAATAGATCGGGCAGACGCACAGAGTCTCTTGCCCAGTGTAGGGGAATCGAGGACCAGGGGACACGGGTTGAAGGTGAAGGGGAAAAGATTTAATAGGAATCTCTTTCACACAGAGGGTGGTGGGTGTATGGAACGAGCTGCCGGAGGAGGTAGTTGAGGCTGGGACTATACCAATGTTTAGACAGGTACATGGATAGGACAGGTTTGGAGGGATATGGACCAAACGCAGGCAGGTTGGACTGGTGTAGATGGGGCATGTTGGCTGGTGTGGGCACGTTGGGCTGAAGGGCCTGTTTCCACACTGTATCACTCTATGACTATGAGGCGTGATTGAATGGCGGAGTGGACTTGATGGGCCGAATGGCCTAATTCTACCATCACTTATGACCACTTCTGGCACCGTGTTCCAGGAACCCACCTGACTCTCTTACATATATTCTTAAGGTCATAGCAGAAATAGGCCCGAGAGAGAGGGAGAGGGAGAGGGGGAGAGAGAGAGAGAAAGAGGGAGGGAGAGAGAGGGAGGGGGAGAGAGTGAGGGAGAGAGAGTGAGGGAGAGAGAGAGGGAGGGAGAGGGAGAGAGAGAGAGTGAGAGAGAGAGAGGGAGAGGAAGAGGGAGAGAGAGAGGGAGAGGGGGAGAGAGAGAGAGGGAGGGAGAGAGGGGGAAAGGGGGAGAGAGAGGGAGAGAGAGAGAGGGAGAGGGAGAGAGAAAGGGAGGGAGGGAGAGGGGGAGAGAGAGAGAGGGAGGGAGAGAGAGAGAGAGAGAGAGAGAGAGAGAGAGAGAGAGAGAGGGGGAAAGGGGGAGAGAGAGGGAGAGAGGGGGAAAGGGGGAGAGAGAGGGAGAGAGGGGGAGGGGGAGAGAGAAAGAGGGAGAGAGAGAGAGGGAGGGAGGGAGAGAGAGGGAGAGAGGGAGAGGGGGAGGGAGAGAGAGAGTGAGAGAGGGAGGGAGAGAGAGAGAGAGGGATAGAGGGAGGGAGAGAGGGAGAGAGAGAGGGGAGGTGGTACTGGTCTAGATAGAAACATAGAAAATAGGTACAGGAGTAGGCCATTCGGCCCTTCGAGCCTGCACCGCCATTCAATGTGATCATGGCTGATCATCCAACTCAGTATCCCGTACCTGCCTTCTCTCCATACCCCCTGATCCCTTTAGCCACAAGTACCACATCTAACGCCCTCTTAAATATAGCCAATGAACTGGCCTCAACTACCTTCTGTGGCAGAGAATTCCAGAGACTCACCACTCTCTGTGTAAAGAATGTTTTCCTCATTTCGGTCCTAAAGGAATTCCCCCTTATCCTTAGACTGTGACCCCTTGTTCTGGACTCCCCCAACATCGGGAACAATCTTCCAGCATCTAGCTTGTCAAACCCCTTAAGAATTTTGTAAGTTTCTATAAGATCCCCCCTCAATCTTCTAAATTCCAGCGAGTACAAGCCGAGTCTATCCAATCTTTCCTCATATGAAAGTCCTGACATCCCAGGAATCAGTCTGGTGAATCTTCTCTGTACCCCCTCTATGGCAAGGATGTCTTTCCTCAGATTTGGAGACCAAAACTGTACGCAATACTCCAGGTGTGGCCTCACCAAAACCCTGTACAACTGCAGTAGAACTTCTCTGCTCCTATACTTAAATCCTTTCGCTATGAATGCTAACATACCATTTGCTTTCTTCACTGCCTGCTGCACCTGCATGCCTACTTTCAATGACTGGTGTAACATGACACCCAGGTCTCGTTGCATCTCCCCCTTTCCTAATCTGCCACCATTCAGATAATAGTCTACCCTCATGTTTTTGCCACCAAAGTGGATAACCTCACATTTATCCACATTATACTGCATCGGCCATGCATCTGCCCATTCACTCAGCCTATCCAAATCACCTTGCAGCCTCCAAGCATCCTCCTCACACCTAACTATACCCCCCAGCTTGGTGTCATCTGCAAATTTGGAGATGTTGCATTGAATTCCCTCGTCCAAATCATTAATATATAGATGGGGCATGTAGGCTGGTGTGGGCAAGATGGGCTGAAGGGCCTGTTTCCACGCTGTATCACTCTATGACGCTGATGGTGTGATCTTTTTCTTGCAGGGTGTCTTTTTGACGAGAGGCTCTGCTCAGTCCAGGAACGCTGTGTGACGGGTGAGTCCTCGGCTGCCGATGCGATCAAACTTCTCCAGATGGGTCGCAAGGAACTGCAGATGCTGGCTCAGACTGAAAATAGACACAAAGTGCTGGAGTAACTCAGCGGGACGGGCAGTGTCTCGGGAGAGAAGGGATGGGTGACGCTTTGGGTCGAGACCCTTCTTCGGACCGAGTCCTCGTCCGTTATTGTCTGGGCGATATTCCCTCAGCTCTTAAAGATAGCGGAGTCAGGGGATACGGGGAGAAGGCAGGAACGGGGTACTGATTGGGGATTACACAAAAAGCTGGGGAAACTCAGCGGGTGCAGCAGCATCTAAGGAGCGAAGGAGATAGGCGACGTTTCGGGTCGAGACCCTTCTTCAGACTGGTCAGGGATCAGGGAAACGAGAGATATAGACGGTGATGTGGAGAGATAAAGAACAATGAATGAAAGATATGCAAAAAATATCGGTGATAAAGGAAGCAGGCCATTGTAAGCTGTTTGTGGTGTGAAAATGAGAAGCTAGTGCGACTTGGGTGGGGGGGAGATAGAGAGAGAAGGAATGTCAGGGCCAGAGGGCTGAGGGAGAGGTGGGAAGGGGAGGAGGCAGCAAGGGTTAACAGAATTGAGAAAATTCAATGTTTAAGCCCAGAGGATGCAGACTCCCCAAGCGGAATATGAGGTGCTGTTCCTCCAACTTGCGGTGTTGCTCACTCTGGCCGTGCAGGAGGCCCAGGACCGAGAGGTCGGATACGGAATGGGAGGGGGAGTTGAAGTGCTGAGCCACCGGGAGGTCGGGTTGGTTATTGCGGACCGAGCAGAGGTGTTCGGCGAAACGATCGCCCAGCCTCCGCTTGGTCTCACCGATGTAGATCAGCTGGCATCTGGAGCAACGGATGCAGTAGATGAGGTTGGAGGAGGTGCAGGTGAACCTCTGTCGGACCTGGAAGGACTGCTTGGGTCCCTGAAAGGAGTGGATGGGGGAGGTGAAGGGACAAGTGTAGCATCTCTTGCGGTTGCAAGGGAAAGTGCCCGGGGAAGGGGTGGAGCGGGAGGGAAGGGAAGAATTGACGAGGGAGTTGCGGAGGGAGCGGTCTTTGCGGAAGGCAGACAGGGGGGGGAGATGGGAAGATGTGGCGAGTGGAGGGGTCACGCTGGAGGTGGCGAAACTGGCGGAGGACTATCTGTTGTATGTGCCGGCTGGTGGGGTGAAAGGTGAGGACCAGGGGGACTCGGCCCTTGTTGTGAATGGGGGAATGGGGAGAGAGGGCAGTGTTGCGGGGTATGGAGGAGACCCTGGTGCGAGCCTCATCTATAGTGGGGGAGGGGAAACCCCGTTCTCTGAAGAACGAGGACATTTGTGATGAGATTGGGATGATCAGCCATGATCACATTGAATGGCGGTGCTGGCTCGAAGGGCCGAATGGCCTCAACTCCTGCACCTATTGTCTATTGTCTAGGCCAAGTCAACAGAGTTTCTTGTCTCCCTATAATAGCCTCTTAAAGAGCTCTGCTCCAGAGGGGCGATATCCACAGCACGCAGCTCACAGCAGAGGGCCAGCCAGGTATTCGGGACACAGAGGCACCTGTACAGATCTCTGACCTTCCAGGGGGAAGTGGATGAGGTTGTGTGTATCCAGTCTGAAGAAGGTAGACACAAAAACGCTGGAGCCACTCAGCGGGTGCAGGCAGCATCTCTGGAGAGAAGGTGTGGGCGACGTTTCGGGTCGAGGACCCTTCTTCAGTCTGATGAAGGCAGCCAGCGTCATCAGAGACCCTAACCATATAACAATATAACAATTACAACACGGAAACAGGCCTTCTCGGCCCTTCCAGTCCGTGCCGACCATTTATTTTCCCCTAGTCCCATCTACCTGCACTCAGACCATACCCCTCCATTCCCTTCCCATCCATATAGCTATCCACTTTACTTTTAAATGTTAAAATCGATCCTGCCTCCACCACTTCTGCTGGAAGCTCATTCCACGCAGCCACCACTCTCTGAGTAAAGAAGTTCCCCCTCATGTTACCCCTAAACCTCTGTCCCTTTTTTTTTCCACTCTGGGTCTGGCAGCAGCTCAGGAGAAAAAGTATGGGTGACGTTTCAGGTCAGAACCCACCATCAGACTCACATTTAAAAGACACTTGAACCTGAATGGCATAGAGTGACTCTAACTTCATCAGTACTAGGAGCAAAAGAAAGCCATTCGGCCCATGAAGTCTTTTCTGCCATTCAATCGTGGCTGATCTATCTCTCCCTCCTAACCCCATTCTCCTGCCTTCTCCCCATAACCCCTGACACCCGCACTAATCAAGAATGTACCTATCTCTGCCTTAAAAATATCCACTGACTTGTGGCCTCCATAGCCGTCCGTGGCACCGCCCCCTGGCTAAAGAAATTCCTCCTCATCTTCCTAAAGACACGTCCTTTAATTCTGAGGCTGTGCCCCATAACCATATAACAATTACAGCACGGAAACAGGCCTTCTCGGCCCTTCCAGTCCGTGCCGACCATTTATTTTCCCCTAGTCCCATCTACCTGCACTCAGACCATACCCCTCCATTCCCTTCCCGTCCATATACCTATCCACTTTACTTTTAAATGTTAAAAATTGGTGCAGGAGCAGGCCATTCGGCCCTTCGAGCCAGCACCGCCATTCAATGTGATCATGGCTGATCATCCAAATTCAGTGCCCCGTTCCTGCTTTTTCCCCATATCCCTTGATTCCTTTAGCCCTAAGAGCTAAATCTAACTCGATCTTGGAAGCATCCAGTGAATTGGCCTCCACTGCCTTCTGTGGCAGAGAATTCCACAGATTCACAACTCTTTGGGCGAAAACGTTTTTTCTCACCTCAGTCCTAAATGGCCAACCCCTTATTCTTAAACTGGTCCCCTGGTTCTGGACTCCCCCAACATCGGGAACATTTTTCCAGCATCTAGCTTGTCCAATCCCTTACGAATTTTATATGTTTCTATAAGATCCCCTCTCATCCTAAATTCCATTGAATGCAAGCCCAGCCGCTCCATTGTTTCATCATATGCCAGTCCCACCATCCCGGGAATTAACCTACGCTGCACTCCCTCAATAGCAAGAATGTCCTTCCTCAAATTTGGAGACCAAAACTGCACACAATACTCCAGGTGTGGTCTAACTAGGGCTCTGTGCAACTGCAGAAGGACCTCCTTGCTCCTAAACTCAACTCCTCTTGCAATGAAGGCCAACATGCCATTAGCTTTCTTCACTGCCTGCTGTACCTGCATGCTTACTTTCAGTGACTGATGTACAAGGACCCCCAGGTCTTGTTGCACCACCCCTTCTCCTAATTTGACACCATTCAGATAATAATCTGCCTTCCTGTTCTGGCCACCAAAGTGGATAACCTCCCATTTATCCACATTAAACTGCACCTGCCGTGCATCTGCCCACTCACCCAACCTGTCCAAGTCACCCTGCAGCCTCATAGCATCCTCCTCACAGCTCACACTGCCACCCAGCTTTGTGTCATCTGCATGATAAGGGAATAACGTTTCGGACAAGGTATAGCCAGCAAAGACCGAACAAGAATAGTCCAAGGTAGACAAAAATGCTGGAGAAACTCAGCATCCATAGACGCTGCCTCACCCGCTGAGTTTCTCCAGCAATTTTGTCTACCTTCGATTTTTCCAGCATTTGCAGTTCTTTCTTAAAGGATAGTCCGAGGGTCACCAACAAGGTAGATAGTAGTTCAGGACCGCTCCCTAGTTGGTGAGAGGACGGTTCAGTTGCCTGATAACTGTCGGGAAGAAACTGTCCCTGAATCTGGAGGTGCGCGTGCGTGCGTTTTCACACTTCTGTACCTCTTGCCCGATGGGAGAGGGGAGAAGAGGGAGTGACCGGGGGTGAGACTGGTCCTTGATGATGCTGCCGGCCTTGCCCGAGGCAGCGTGAGGTGTGGATGGAGGCGATGGGAGGGAGGTTGGTTTGTGTGTGTGTGTCATTGTGTGTGTGTGTCAGTGTGTGTGCGTGTCAGTGTGTGTGCGTGTCAGTGTGTGTGCGTGTCAGTGTGTGTCAGTGTGTGTGCGTGTCAGTGTGTGTCAGTGTGTGTGTCAGTGTGTGTGTGTGTGTGTCAGTGTGTGTGTGTGTGTCAGTGTGTGTGTCAGTGTGTGTGCGTGTCAGTGTGTGTCAGTGTGTGTGTGTGTGTGTCAGTGTGTGTGTGTGTGTGTCAGTTTGTGTGTGGGTCAGTGTGTGTGTGTCAGTGTGGGTCAGTGTGTGTGTGTCAGTGTGTGTGTGTGTGTGTGTGTTTCTTTGTGTGTGTCAGTGTGTGTGTGTCAGTGTGTGTGTGTCAGTGTGTGTGTGTGTGTCAGTGTGTGTGTGTCAGTGTGTGTGCGTGTGTGTGTCAGTGTGTGTCAGTGTGTGTGTGTGTCAGTGTGTGTCAGTGTTGTGTGTGCGTGTGTGTGTGTGTGACTGTGTGTGTGTGTGTGTGTGTGACTGTGTGTGTGTGTGACTGTGTGTGTGCGTGTGTGTGTGCGCGTGTGTGTGTGTGTCAGTGTGTGTGCGTGTGTGTATGACTGTGTGTGACTGTGTGTGTGTGACTGTGTGTGTGTGTGACTGTGTGTGTGTGACTGTGTGTGTGTGACTGTGTGTGTGACTGTGTGTGTGTGTGACTGTGTGTGTGACTGACTGTGTGTGTGACTGTGTGTGTGTGTGACTGTGTGTGTGTGTGACTGTGTGTGTGACTGTGTGTGTGACTGTGTGTGTGACTGTGTGTGTGAGTGTGTGTGTGAGTGTGAGTGTGAGTGTGACTGTGTGCGCGCGTGTGTGCGTGTGTGTGTGCCGGTCTGGGCTGCAACTGTCCACAAATCTCTGCGATTTCGTGCTGGTATTGGACGGAGCTGTTCCCAAACCGTGCCGTCATGCATCACAGCGCCAGAGACCCGGCTTCGATGCCGACTACGGGCGCTGCTGTCTGTACGGAGTCTGCACGTTCTCCCCGTGAGTTGTCTCCGGGCGCTCCGGTTTCCTCCCACACTCCAAAGACGTGCAGGTACGTAGGTTAACCGGCTTCTGTAAAAATTGTAAATTCTCCCCTAGTGTGTGTGTGTAGGATAGTGTTAGTGTGCGCGGGGATCGCTGGTCTGCACGGACTCGATGGGCCGAAGGGCCTGTTCCTGTGCTGTACGGTTCTATGCTCCGGGATGGGACTAATGACGCAGCTCCCTGTCGGTGACGCTGTCTTCTCGATCCACAGTCAACAACAGACCACTGACACCACTTTGTGACTGGTTTCTCAGCAGTTGCCATGGATACACAGCCCACGTACTAACTACCGCGCTCTGCATCAAAAACCGTAGCTCTGGCCACAAGCTGCAACTAAATCTACTCTCACCCCCCCTCCCCCCCTCTACCCTCCTCTCATCCCCCCTCCCCCCCCCTCCCCCCCTCCCCCACTCTCCTCCCCTTCCCCCCTGTCCCCCCCTCCCCCACACCCCCCCCTCCCCCACACCCCCCCACTCTCCTCCCCTCCCCCACTCTCCCCCCTCCCCCACTCTCCTCCCCTCCCCCCCTCTCATCCCCCCTCCCCCACTCTCCTCCCCTCCCCCCCTCTCATCCCCCCTCCCCCCCCACTCTCCTCCCCTCCCCCACTCTCCCCCCCTCTCATCCCCCCTCTCCTCCCCTCCCCCACTCTCCCCCCCTCCCCCACTCTCCTCCCCTCCCCCACTCTCCCCCCTCCCCCACTCTCCTCCCCTCCCCCACTCTCCCCCCCTCCCCCACTCTCCCCCCCTCCCCCACTCTCCCCCCCTCTCATCCCCACTCTCTCCCCTCCCCCACTCTCCCCCCTCCCCCACTCTCCTCCCCTCCCCCACTCTCCCCCCTCCCCCACTCTCCTCCCCTCCCCCACTCTCCCCCCCTCCCCCACTCTCCCCCCCTCCCCCACTCTCCCCCCCTCCCCCACTCTCCTCCCCTCCCCCACTCTCCCCCCTCCCCCCCTCTCATCCCCCCTCCCCCACTCTCCTCCCCTCCCCCGCTCTCCTCCCCTCCCCCACTCTCCCCCCTCCCCCACTCTCCCCCCCTCCCCCACTCTCCTCCCCTCCCCCACTCTCCTCCCCTCCCCCACTCTCCCCCCTCCCCCACTCTCCTCCCCTCCCCCACTCTCCTCCCCCACTCTCCTCCCCTCCCCAACTCTCCCCCCCCACTCTCCCCCCTCTCATCCCCCCTCTCCTCCCCTCCCCCACTCTCCCCCCTCCCCCACTCTCCTCCCCTCCCCCACTCTCCCCCCTCCCCCACTCTCCTCCCCTCCCCCACTCTCCTCCCCCACTCTCCTCCCCTCCCCAACTCTCCCCCCCCACTCTCCCCCCTCTCATCCCCCCTCTCCTCCCCTCCCCCACTCTCCCCCCTCCCCCACTCTCCTCCCCTCCCCCACTCTCCCCCCTCCCCCACTCTCCTCCCCTCCCCCACTCTCCCCCTCCCCCACTCTCCTCCCCCCCACAGTCCCCTCCCCTTCCCCCCCCACTCTCCTCCCCTCCCCCCACTCTCCTCCCCTCCCCCACTCTCCTCCCCCACTCTCCTCCCCTCCCCCACTCTCCTCCCCTCCCCCACTCTCCTCCCCTCCCCCACTCTCCTCCCCCTCCCCCACTCCCCCCTCTCCCTCTGCCCCCTCCTCCGCCTTTGTCTGTCTGCTGTCTCTCTTTCTCACTCTCCCCCATTTCCTTCTCTCTGACTCTCTCTCCCCTTGCCCCCTCTCTCCGCTCTGTCCCCTTGTCCCCCTCTCTCACCCCCCTCTCTACTCCCCCCTCTCTCCCCCTCTCTATCCCACTCCCCCTCCCCCACTCCCCCCCCTCTCTCCCCCCCTCTCCCTCCCCTTCCCTCCCCCTCCCCTTCTCTCCCCTTCTCTCCCCTTCTCTCCCCTTCTCTCCCCTTCTCTCCCCCCTCTCTCCCCCTCTCTCCCCCTCTCTCCCCCTCTCTCCCCCTCTCTCCTCCCTCTCTCCTCCCTCTCTCCTCCCTCTCTCCTCCCTCTCTCCTCCCTCTCTCCTCCCTCTCTCCCCCCCTCTCTCCCCCCCTCTCTCCCCCACTCCCCTCTCTCCCCTCTCTCCCCTCTCTCCCCTCTCTACTCCCCCTCTCTCCCTCCCCCACTCCCCCCACTCCCCCACTCCCCCCACTCCCCTCTCTCCCCTCTCTCCCCTCTCTCCCCTCTCTACTCCCCCTCTCTCCCTCCCCCACTCCCCCCACTCCCCCCACTCCCCTCTCTCCCCTCTCTCCCCTCTCTCCCCTCTCTCCCCTCTCTCCCCTCTCTCCCCTCTCTCCCCTCTCTCCCTCCCCCTCTCTCCCTCTCTCTCCCTACCCCTCGCTCCCCTTGCCCCCCTCTCTCCCCTTGCCCCCCTCTCCCCATCTCCCCCCTCTCCCCCCCCTTTCTCTCCCCCCCTTTCTCCCCCCCCCCTTTCTCCCCCCCCTCTCTCCCCCCCCTCCCCCCTCTCTGCCCAGAGTGTTGTGATTGAGTGTAGGTGCAGGCAGCATGTCCACCACTGCCCAGCCGCTACATCCGGGCTGGTGGCAGAGCCCCCGCTCTATGCGGAGCCCCCCATCAGTGGATGCACGTTCGGGGGGTCAATGACAACACAGAGCTCCGGGGGGGGCTCGTCCAAACAGGTTCCCCGGCCCCGGCAGCCATTCCGCGATTGACCTGCAACATCCCAGCTCAGGGATAACTTTAGATAGACTCAGAGTGCTGGAGTAACTCAGCGGGTCAGGCAGCATCTGTGGAGAACATGGATAGGTGACGTTTCACAGAGTGCTGGAGTAACTCAGCGGGTCAGGCAGCATCTGTGGAGAACATGGATAGGTGACGTTTCACAGAGTGCTGGAGTAACTCAGCGGGTCAGGCAGCATCTGTGGAGAACATGGATAGGTGACGTTTCACAGAGTGCTGGAGTAACTCAGCGGGTCAGGCAGCATCTGTGGAGAACGTGGATAGGTGACAGTTTCTTCTCGGCTGTTATCAGGCAACTGAACCGTCCTCTCACCAACTAGAGAGCGGTCCTGACCTCCCATCTACCTCATTGGTGACCCTCGGACTATCCTTGATCGGACTTTGCCGGCTTTACCTTGCACTAAACGTTATTCCCTTATCCTGTATCTGTACACTGTGGACGGCTTGATTGTAATCATGGATTGTCTTTCCACTGACTGGTTAGCACGCCACAAAAGCTTTTCACTGTACCTCGGTACAATATTCTAAATTGATCTGAACTGAAACTGATATTAAGGGTTTGGACACGCTAGAGGCAGGAAACATGTTCACAATGTTGGGGGAGTCCAGAACCAGGGGCCGCAGTTTAAGAATAAGGGGTAAGGTAAGGGGAAGTACTGACACTTTTGAAAAATATAAAAGTGGATAAGTCTCCAGGTCCTGACAGGATATTCCCTAGGACATTGAGGGAAGTTAGTGTAGAAATAGCAGGGGCTATGACAGAAATATTTCAAATGTCATTAGAAACGGGAATAGTGCCGGTGGATTGGTGTACTGCGCATGTTGTTCCATTGTTTAAAAAGGGTTCAAAGAATAAACCTAGCAATTATAGACCTGTTAGTTTGACGTCAGTGGTGGGCAAATTAATGGAAAGGATACTTAGAGATAATATATATAAGTATCTGGATAAACAGGGTCTAATCAAGAACAGTCAACATGGATTTGTGACTGGAAGGTCATGTTTGACAAATCTTCTTGAATTTTGTGAAGAGGTTACTAGGGAAATTGATGAGGGTAAAGCAGTGGATGTTGTCTATATGGATTTCAGTAAGGCCTTTGACAAGGTTCCTCATGGAAGGTTGGTTAAGAAGGTTCAATCTTTGGGTGTTAATGGCAGAGTAGCAAGATGGATTCAACAGTGGCTGAATGGGAGATGCCAGAGAGTAATGGTGGATGGCTGTTTGTCAGGTTGGAAGCCGGTGACCAGTGGGGTGCCTCAGGGATCTGTGTTGGGTCCACTGTTGTTTGTCATGTACATCAATGATCTAGATGATGGGGTGGAAAATTGGATAAGTAAGTATGCAGATGATACTGAGATAGGTGGTGCTGAGGATAATGAAGTAGATTTTCAAAGTCTACAGAGAGATTTGGGCCATTTGGAAGAGTGGGCTGAAAGATGGCAGATGGAGTTTAATGCTGATAAGTGTAAGGTGCTACATCTTGGCAGGACAAATCAAAATAGGACGTACATGGTAAATGGTAGGGAATTGAGGAATGCTATGGAACAGAGGGATCTAGGAATAGTTCCCTGAAGGTGGAATCGCATGTAGATAGGGTGGTAAAGAAAGCTTTTGGTGTGCTGGCCTTTATAAATCAGAGCATTGAATATAGGAGTAGGGAAGTAATGTTAAAATTGTACAAGGCATTGGTGAGACCAATTCTGGAGATCAACTCAACGTGCAGAAACGGAAGATCAAATAGAACAAGTTGTCCAACAACTTTAGGCTGCACACGCCACACGATAGAAGAAGGGTGAAAAAGTGTTTCCTCGTCTCCGTTCTAAATAACCATATAACAATTACAGCACGGAAACAGGCCTTCTCGGCCCTTCCAGTCCGTGCCGACCATTTATTTTCCCCTAGTCCCATCTACCTGCACTCAGACCATACCCCTCCATTCCCTTCCCGTCCATATACCTATCCACTTTACTTTTAAATGTTAAAATCGACCCTGCCTCCACCACTTCTGCTGGAAGATCATTCCACACAGCCACCACTCTCTGAGTAAAGAAGTTCCCCCTCATGTTACCCCTAAACTTCTGTCCCTTAATTCTCATGTCATGCCCTCTTGTTTGAATCTTCCCGACCCTCAATGGGAAAAGCTTATCCACGTCAACTCTGTCTATCCCTTTCATCATTTTAAAGACCTCAATCAAGTCCCCCCTTAACCTTCTGCGCTCCAAAGAATAAAGACCTAACTTGCTCAACCTTTCTCTGTAACTTAGTTGCTGGAACCCAGGCAACATTCTAGTAAATCTCCTCTGTACTCTCTCTATTTTGTTGACATCCTTCCTATAATTAGGCGACCAAAATTGTACACCAAGTTGTGCTGCATCCAGATAGGATGCGTTCCTTTGGGGTCCCTGTAGAAATTGGTGGGGGACATTGAAGATTTGCTGAATCTCCTTATTATGTACTTGAGTTGCTGGTTTCACTTCCTTCCGCCGCATCATCAGTGTGGTTTATTTAATTTATTTTTTTAATTTATTAAGCTTTATTTAAATAGGGACAGATACAAAAACATAGCTACACTTGAAACAGTCATCTGATGTATGCATCATAGTGCTTTAGCCAAAGCTAATTCGCAACACTTGTCCCTAGTAGGGCTTTTGGTTAAAAATTAGAATACAAATTAACATTATTAAAAATAGGGAAATGGAAATGGAAATGAGATTAAGGTTAGGGGGAAATCCTTTAGGACCGAGATGAGAAGGACTTTTTTTTCACACAGAGAGTGATGAGTCTCTGGAACTCTCTGCCACAGAGGGTAGTTGAGGCCAGTTCATTGGCTATATTTAAGAGGGAGTTAGATGTGGCCCTTGTGGCTAAAGGGATCAGAGGGTATGGAGAGAAGGCAGGTACTGGACACTGAGTTGGATGATCAGCCATGATCGTATTGAATGGCGGTGCTGGCTCGAAGGGCCGAATGGCCGACTCCTGCACCTAATTTCTATGTTTCTATGAGATTAAAAATGGAAAAGAAAAAAAGACATACGGAGAGAGCGCAGTGTAAAAACTAAATATGAGAACAAGATTGTTGTTGAATTAGCCACAATTTTGTGTTTCTTTTGAATGTGACATATGTAGGGTTACATTTCAGGTGGTCTGGCAGTGAGTTCCATAATTTTGTCCCTTTTACTGAAAAGGCAGTTTGAGCAAAAGATGTTCCGCAGAAGGGGATACTACAATTGCCTTTTGACGCTGCCCGGGTGGTGGAATTGGCACCACTTTGCAGTCCTGTTATTGTTTTGCACAGCAGCTGGGGAGCAGCACCATTTAGGCACCTGAAGACCAATTTAACTAAATGTAAGGAAATAAAGTTAGCAAAAAACTTAGGATCTTATATTTGCTTAGAATTTGACAGTGATGATATCTTATTCTTTTTTTGTCCAGGACTTTCAAGGCTCGGTTATAGAGACAGTCTATGGCCTTAATTGATGACTGGTGAGCCTGGGACCATGTGGTTAAGCCATAAGATACATGTCAAAAGTCAAATCAAAATCAAGTCAAACAAACGTTATTGTCATTTAGAAATACATCGATATATGCAGTTCCAAACGAAATTCCGTTGCATTTGGCTCCCTGTGCAACACGATAATTAACAGAAGGATAAACATGGATAAAATGGGTAAAAAGGATAAATAGACAACGGTGGCAGCCCATTACACGGCCTTCAGGAGTCTGATGGCTCGTGGGAAGAAGCTGTTGCAGAACCTCGATGTTCTGCTCCTTATGCTACGATATCTTTTGCCCGAGGGCAGCAGAGTGAACAGTCCGTGATGGAGATGTGTGGGGTCTTTTATAATACTGCTGGCCTTAGACACGCAACGTTTGGTCGCAATGTCCCCGATTGAGGGGAGAGAGGTCCCGATGATTTTTTCCGCCGTCCTCACCACTCTCTGCACGGACTTCCAGTCGGAGGCTTTACTGTCCCCAAACCAGACAGAGATACAGCTGGTCAAAATACTCTCTATGGTGCCCCTGTAGAAAGTGGTGAGGATGGGATGGGGGAGGTGAGCTCTTCTCATCCGGCGCAGAAAGTGCAGCCGCTGCTGCGCTCTCTTAACTGTCGATGAGATGTTATTCGACCAGGTCAGACTGTTAGTGATCTGCACCCCCAGGAACTTAGTGCTACTGACCACCTCCACATCGCTGTCATTGACGTGAAGTGGTGTGGGACTGTGCCGGTTTTTCCTGATATGTGAGAGAATCATAGAATTCATGAAAAGAAAAGCACAGTTAAAAGTCAAACAGTTTCTTATAATCATAAAACAGCCCAGGTTTGCCTTAATGGTTTTACATATTTTCTTAATATGACTTTTAAAGTTCAACTGATTGTCTATAATTATTCCCAGATACTTTACTTCAGGTACGTGTTCAATGAGCTCACCATTGGTTGGTCCAGGATAGAGATATTTGTCGGAGATATTTACGCACAGATATTCGAAACTTTTGCGTTTCGTTTTAGCTTAGTTTAGAGGTACAGCGCCGACCAGCGATCCCCGCGTGCTAACACCACCGCCAGGGCCAATTTTTACATTTACACCAAGCCAATTAACCTACAAACCTGCACGCCTTTGGAGTGTGGGAGGAAACCGAACATCTCGGAGAAAACCCACGCGGGTCACGGGGAGAACGTGCAAACTCCGCACAGACAATAGAGGTGCAGGAGTAGGCCATTCGGCCCTTCGAGCCAGCACTGCCATTCACTGAGATCATGGCTGATCATCCCCAATCAGTACCCCGTTCCTGCCTTCTCCCCATATCCCCTGACTCCGCTATCTTTAAGAGCTCTATCTAACGATCAGACAGCACCCGTAGTCGGGATCGAACCCGGGTCTCTGACCCTACATTCGCTGCAAGGCAGCGACTTTACTGCTGCGCCACCGTGATTGCCTCCTGACCATCTAGTTGAACGCAACCTTTTCTTCCCCAATGTGTGTCTCACATGGATTGATGACTCGGAGTAACTCAGCGAGTCAGGCAGCATCTTTGGAGAATGTGGATAGGTGGCCTTTTGGGGGGGTTGTGGCCCCTTCTTCAAGCTCAGGAAGGTCTGCTGGCAGTCACGCCGCTTAACAAGGCGCCCGATAAATGTGAAATTAAAACACGTGAAAGAAAAAGAAAAAGACAAGCGACTATTGTTTGACTGCCGTGCGCACAGCGCCTTCACCCAGAATGAACGAACAAACAAACACACGTTTATCCACTAGCAGAGGATTCTAAACTAGATTGCCCAGCCCCCCTCCCTCACGCCGGGCCCCCCTTTGTTCTCCTGCTGTCCCCCCACGCTCTTCGCTCCGAGGCTCACTCTGCCGCTGAGGCTCACTCTGCCGCCGAGGCTCACTCTGCCGCCGAGGCTCACTCTGCCGCCGAGGCTCACTCTGCCGCCGAGGCTCACTCTGCCGCCGAGGCTCACTCTGCCACCGCCGAGGCTCACTCTGCCACTGAGGCTCCCTTTGCCACCGCTGAGACTCACTCTGCCACCGCCGAGGCTCACTCTGCTACCGTCGAGACTCCTATCGCCGCCGCCGAGCCACTCTACCGCTGCCGCTCCTTTGGCCCAAACAGGCCTCGCCGCCCGGCTCCAAGTCGGGCCTACCGGGGCACGATCTGGTCGGCGCCGCGTTTGCTCGCCGGGTGCATCGGGCCCCGCGCGGCTCCCGGGGACACGCGTCGAAACTAATTATAAATTCATAAGTTCGAGCAGAATTAGGCCATTCGGCCCATCAAGTCTACTCTGCCTTTCAACCATGGCTGATCTGTCTCTCCCTCTCTGCCCCATTCGCCCACCAGATGCTCCGGTTTCCTCCCTCACTCCACAGACTCCAGGGTTGCAGGTTAATTGGCTTGGGCATAATATAGAAACAAAACAGAAATGGGAATTGGAAATGAACAGATGAAACGTGGGAAAGGACATGTCTCTTGGGACATAAGCTGACAAGCAGCCCCTCTTGGAGGGAGTTCGACTGGAAAATTAAAATGAGAGTATTTAGGACCCCTTTAGTGCTGGTAAGATACAGTAACACCTCAAATTTATGCTGGAGACAATGTGGGACGATCGGTGATCACACACATTTTTGGGGATTGTCCCAAATTGGTCCAATACTGGAGAGACATCCAGGTAGAGATTAAATTAATTCTGGGAGTGGATCTACCTTTGGAACCGGCTTGTTTTGTATTAGGAGATACTCCAGCAGCGACAGATATTCAAAATCAGAATTATTTGCTTGGGGTGATGCTGTCGATTGCTAACAAGATGATAACAGTGCTATGGAGAAAGGAAATGCCACCAAATGTTCAACAGTAGAGGGAAAGATTGGAAAATGTATACTTGACGGAAAGTATAACTGATAAACTCCAGTTGAGGACCGAGGCCTTTAATAATATATGGAAACCGGTAACCATATAACCATATACCAATTACAGCACGGAAACAGGCCTTCTCGGCCCTTCCAGTCCGTGCCGACCATTTATTTTACCCTAGTCCCATCTACCTGCACTCAGACCATACCCCTCCATTCCCTTCCCGTCCATATACCTATCCACTTTACTTTTAAATGTTAAAATCGATCCTGCCTCCACCACTTCTGCCGGAAGATCATTCCACACAGCCACCACTCTCTGAGTAAAGAAGTCCCCCCTCATGTTACCCCTAAACGTCTGTCCCTTAATTCTCATGTCATGCCCTCTTGTTTGAATCTTCCCTACCCTCAATGGGAAAAGCTTATCCACGTCAATTCTGTCTATCCCTTTCATCATTTTAAAGACCTCGATCAAGTCCCCCCTTAACCTTCTGCGCTCCAAAGAATAAAGGCCTAACTTTATCTACACGTGATTCCACATGTGACCTCACCCTATCTACATGCGATTCCACCTTCAGGGAACTATGCACAGTTATTCCTAGATCCCTCTGTTCCACAGTATTCCTCAATTCCCTACCATTTACCATGTACGTCCTATTTTGATTTGTCCTGCCAAGATGTAGCACCTCACACTTATCAGCATTAAACTCCATCTGCCATCTTTCAGCCCACTCTTCCAAATGGCCCAAATCTCTCTGTAGACTTTGAAAATCTACTTCATTATCCACAGCACCCCCTATCTTAGTATCATCTGCATACTTATCCAATTTTCCACCCCATCATCTAGATCATTGATGTACATGACAAACAACAGTGGACCCAACACAGATCCCTGAGGCACCCCACTGGTCACCGGCTTCCAACCTGACAAACAACCATCCACCATTACTCTCTGGTATCTCCCATTCAGCCACTGTTGAATCCATCTTGCTACTCTGCCATTAACACCCAAAGATTGAACCTTAACCAACCTTCCATGGGGAACCTTGTCAAAGGCCTTACTGAAATCCATATAGACAACATCCACTGCTTTACCCTCATCAATTTCCCTAGTAGCCTCTTCAAAAAATTCAACAAGGTTTGTCAAACATGACCTTCCAGGCACAAATCCATGTTGACTGTTCTTGATCAGACCCTGTTTATCCAGATGCTTATATATATTATCTCTAAGTATCCTTACCATCTTGTTTGAATCTTCCCTACCTTCAATGGGACAAGCTTATCCACGTCAACACTGTCTATCCCTCTCATCATTTTAAAGACCTCAATCAAGTCCCCCCTTAACCTTCTGCGCTCCAAAGAATAAAGACCGAACTTGTTCAACCTTTCTCTGTAACTTAGTTGCTGGAACCCAGGCAACATCCTAGTAAATCTATTACAAATTACAAATGCCAAGATTGATTAAGGATATGAATGGACGAGCTTGCTGTGGTGCCTGTCAATAAGATGCTTCTATGATAGAATGTTAAGAGGATCCGATGGGATGCAAATAGAGGTTAGGTGATTTGTATTTTGTCATTTTGCGATTGTCTTATGTGTGTCTCTTTGTTTTGTCTGTGTTTGTATTTTGTTATGTCAATAAATGTTGAGTTAACAAAAAAACTTTTAAAAAAATCATTGGCTTGGGTAAAAAAAATGTAGTGTGTAGGATTGTGCCAGTGTGGGGGGCGATCGCTGGTCTACTTCAGTTGTACAGGGTCTTGGTGAGACCACACCTGGAGTATTGCGTACAGTTCTGGTCTCCAAATCTGAGGAAAGACATTCTTGCCACAGAGGGAGTGCAGAGAAGGTTCACCAGACTGATTCCTGGGATGTCAGGACTGTCTTATGAACAAAGACTGCATAGACTTGGTTTATACTCTCTAGAATTTAGGAGATTGAGAGGGGATCTTATAGAAACTTACAAAATTCTTAAGGGGTTGGACAGGCTGGATGCAGGAAGATTGTTCCCGATGTTGGGGAGGTCCAGGACAACAGGTCACAGTTTAAGGATGAGGGGGAAATCCTTTAGGACCGAGATGAGAAGGACTTTTTTCACACAGAGAGTGGTGGGTCTCTGGAACTCTCTGCCACAGAGGGTAGTTGAGGCCAGTTCATTGGCTATATTTAAGAGGGAGTTAGATCTGGCCCTTGTGGCTAAGGGGATCAGAGGGTATGGAGAGAAGGCAGGTACGGGATACTGAGTTGGATGATCAGCCATGATCACATTGAATGGCGGTGCAGGCTCAAAGGGCCGAATGGCCTACTCCTGCACCTAATTTCTATGTTTCTATGTTTCCCTGCTGTATCTTACAGGGACCTGGCAACTCGACTGTTTTGGATTCGGTGGGCAGTTTCCATATGTTCTTTATTTTTTAGCGTAGAGAAACAGCGCGGAAACAGGCCTGTTGACACACCGAGCCCACGCCAATCAGCGATCCCCGCAGATTAACACTATCCTACCCACACTAGGGACAATTTACATGTATAACGAAGCCAATTAACCTACAAACCTGCACGTCTTTGGAGCGCGGGAGGAAACCGAAGATCTCGGAGAAAACCCCACGCAGGTCACGGGGAGAACGTGCAAACTCCGTACAGACAAGCACCTTTCTGTCCTGGGCCTCCTCCATGGCCAGAGTGAGGCCCACCGCAAATTGGAGGAGGAGCAGCACCTCATATTTCGCTTGGGTAGTTTACACCCCAGCGGTATGAACACTGACTCCTCCAATTTCAGGTGGTCCCTGCTTTCTCCCTCCTTCCCCTCCCCTTCCCAGCCCACCACAGCCCACTGTCTCCGCCTCTTCCTTTCTTCTTCCCGCCTATCCCCCCCCCCCCACATCAGTCTGAAGAAGGGTCTCGACCCGAAACGTCGCCTATTCCTGCGCTCCATAGATGCTGCCTCACCCGCTGAGTTTCTCCACTTCGATTTTTCCAGCATCTGCAGTTCTTTCTTAAACACCCGTAGTCGGGATCGAACCCGGGACTCTGGCGCTGTGAGGCAGCAACTCTACCGGCGTGAGTTGTGAACATATAATATCCCTTCTTTCCCTAGACGGACTGTTTGGGCATTGCCAGGATGCCTGGATACCGATCGGGAGCCAGTATGAAATATCGCCCGATGTCTTGGACAGACTACAGGAGGTGCTAAGACAGCTACTGTTGCAAGGTAAGGAGAGAGTCCAGAGCAGGTTTACCTGAACGATCCCGGGAACCAATGGGTTAACGTACGATGTGCGTTTGGCGGCACTGGGCCTGTACTCGCTGGAGTTTAGAAGGATGAGAGGCGGGACCTTCATTGAAACTTACCGAATAGTGAAAGGCCTGGATAGAGTGGATGTGGAGGGGATGTTTTTGTTTTTTCAGAGACACAGCGCGGAAAACAGGCCCTTCGGCCCACCGAGTCCATGCCGACCAGCGATCCCCGCACACTAACACTATCCGACACACACCAGAGGACAATTTCTACATTCATACCAAGCCAATTAACATAGAAACATAGAAATTAGGTGCAGGAGTAGAGGCCATTCGGCTCTTCGATCCTGCACCGCCATTCAATATGATCATGGCTGATCATCCAACTCAGTATCCCGTACCTGCCTTCTCTCCATACCCTCTGATCCCCTTTAGCCACAAGGGCCACATCTAACTCCCTCTTAAATATAGCCAATGAACTGGCCTCAACTACCCTCTGTGGCAGAGAGTTCCAGAGACCCACCACTCTCTGTGTGAAAAAAGTCCTTCTCATCTCGGTCCTAAAGGATTTCCCCCTTATCCTTAAGCTGTGACCCCTTGTCCTGGACCTCCCCAACATCGGGAACAATCTTCCTGCATCTAGCCTGTCCAACCCCTTAAGAATTGTGTAAGTTTCTATAAGATCCCCTCTCAATCTCCTAAATTCTAGAGAGTATAAACCGAGTCAATGCAGTCTTTGTTCATAAGACAGTCCTGACATCCCAGGAATCAGTCTGGTGAACCTTCTCTGCACTCCCTCTATGGCAATAATGTCCTTCCTCAGATTTGGAGACCAGAACTGTTCGCAATACTCCAGATGTGGCCTCACCAAGACCCTATACAACTGCAATAGAACCTCCCTGCTCCTATACTCAAATCCTTTTTGCTATGAAAGCTAACATACCATTCGCTTTCTTCACTGCCTGCTGCACCTGCATGCCTACTTTCAATGACTGGTGTACCATGACACCCAGGTCGCGCTGCATCTCCCCTTTTCCTAATCGGCCACCACTGACAAATCCTCCACGTTTGTGTGGGAGGATATTGGAGAAAACCCACGCAGGTCACGGGGGGGTAGAACGTACAAACTCCGTACAGACAGGCACCCGTACTTGGGATCGAACCCGGGTCTCCGGCGCTGTGAGGCAGCGACTCTAACTCAATAAGCGAGATCCGTAAAACACAAGAAATCATGGGATTTGTCAAAGGTCTTTCAACATAAAGGAAAAGAGATCGAAGCACTGGCTAATGAAACTGTTGCCATTCTTAACTTTATTCATAATTTATGTGTAAACATTTATTTAATCTGAGTGCCGTGTGGTCACGTTGTAGGAAAATTAATGTACTCTAGACTGGGACTCAACGATTATTGGCTTCCGAGTCGAATTTCACTATTCTGCTCATTTCAAGGCAGTGGAATTCTTCAGCCACATCCTTAAAAGATTTGAGTATAGGAGCAGGGAGGTTCTAATTCAGTTGTATTGGGTCTTGGTGAGGCCACACCTGGAGTATTGCGTACAGTTCTGGTCTCCAAATCTGAGGAAGGACATTATTGCCATAGAGGGAGCGCAGAGAAGGTTCACCAGACTGATTCCTGGGATGTCAGGACTGTCTTATGAACAAAGACTGCATTGACTCGGTTTATACTCTCTAGAATTTAGGAGATTGAGAGGGGATCTTATAGAAACTTACACAATTCTTAAGGGGTTGGACAGGCGAGATGCAGGAAGATTGTTCCCGATCTTGGGGAGGTCCAGGACAAGGGGTCACAGCTTAAGGATAAGGGGGAAATCCTTTAGGACCGAGATGAGAAGGACTTTTTTTCACACAGAGAGTGGTGGGTCTCTGGAACTCTCTGCCACAGAGGGTAGTTGAGGCCAGTTCATTGGCTATATTTCAGAGGGAGTTAGATGTGGCCCTTGTGGCTAAGGGGATCAGAGGGTATGGAGAGAAGGCAGGTACGGGATACTGAGTTGGATGATCAGCCATGATCATATTGAATGGCGGTGCAGGCTCGAAGGGCCGAATGGCTTACTCCTGCACCTAATTTCTATGTTTCTATGTTTAAATACGAATGAACAGGCAATGAAATTCTCGATTCCAGCGAGACTTCCATGAATAGAAAAGCAGTATTTTCTTACCTAGAAGAAACAAAGCTGGAAAAAAACAGATGAAATGGAGCGGCTGGGCTTGTATTTAGAAGGATGAGTGGGGATCTTATTAAAACATATAAGATTTTTAAGGGTTTGGACACGCTAGAGGCAGGAAACATGTTCCCGATGTTGGGGGAGTCCAGAACCAGGGGCCACAGTTTAAGAATAAGGAGCAAGCCATTTAGAACGGAGACAAGGAAACACTTTTTCACACAGAGAGCGGTGAGTCTAGGTGATTCTCTGCCTCAGAGGGCGGTGGAGGCCGGTTCTCTGGATACTTTCAAGAGAGAGCTAGATAGGGCTCTTAAAGATAGCGGAGTCAGGGGATATGGGGAGAAGGCAGGAACGGGGTACTGATTGGGGATGATCACAGTGAATGACGGTGCTGGCTCGAAGGGCCGAATGGCCTACTCCTGCACCGATTATCTATTGTCTAAGTGTTAATGTGCGGGGATTGCTGGTTCGGCGCGGACTCGAAGGACCGAATGGCCTACTCCTGCACCTGCTGCCTATCGTCTAAATGAAGGTCTCTTTGTGCACAGCTCCACTGCATTCCAGCGATGTTTATGCATCGTGGCCTTTGACCTGGGCATGTGCAGTCGGAATACCGAACTTGTTTATTAGGAACCCTGTTGACTGATCTAGTTTGTTTGTTACCTCGTATTCCTGCCTGTTTTATAAAAATATGCTTCTGCAGGGTTGTCATGGCAAGATGATGTCACGCAGTATGTGATCGCCATGGAGATGGAGAAGGTCCCGCGATTCTTGCCCCTGCTGCGCCGACTGTCCACGGCGAGGGGAGGCGAGAGGTAAGAGGGAGAGCACGTAGAGGGGGAGGGGTGCGGGCCAGGGGGGAGGTTCAGACCAGGAGCACACGCACATACTGACGCAGACACACACTTCGACCGAAGATCTCGGATTCCTAACGAGCATTTCAGTACAGGAGTAAAGAGGTTCTTCTGCAGTTGTACAGGGCTCTGGTGAGACCACATCTGGAGTATTGTGTACAGTTTCGGTCTCCTGATTTGTGGAAGGACATCCTTGTGATCGAGGCAGTGCAGCATAGGTTCACGAGATTGAACCCTGGGATGGCGGGACTGTCATATGAGGAAAGATTGAAAAGACTAGGCTTTTATTCACTGGAGTTTAAAAGGATGAGGGGAGGATCTGATAGAAACATATAAAATTATAAAAGGACTGGACAGGCCAGATGCAGGAAAAAATTTCCCAATGTTGGGCGAGTCCAGAACCAGGGGGCCACAGTCTTAGAATAAACGGGAGGTCATTTAAGACTGAGGTGAGAAAAAACTTTTTCGCCCAGAGAGTTGTGAATTTGTGGGATTCCCTGCCACAGAGGGCAGTGGAGGCCAAGTCACTGGATGGATTTAAGAGAGAGTTGGATAGAGCTCTAGGGGCTAGTGGACTCATGGGATATGGGGAGAAGGCAGGCACAGGTTATTGATTGGGGACGATCAGCCATGATCACAATGAATGGCGCTGCTGGCTCGAAGGGCCGCATGGCCTCCTCCTGCACCTATTTTCTATGTTTCTATGTTTACCGAGGCACAGTGAAAAACTTTTGTTTTTCAGACTGATGTCCGGGGGTCACCAATGCGGTAGATAATAGTTCAAGACCGCTCTCTAGTTAATGATAGGATGGTTCAGTTGCCTGATAGCAGCTGGGAAGAAACTGTCTCTGAATCTGGAGGTGACTGAGGAGACGACTCACGACCGTACAGGTGACATGTCGCAGGGTGAAGCCTGTACGGTCGTGAGTAGTCGCCCAAAGAGTTGTACCTTGTTCTGGTCGCCGCTGGATTTTCGACATGTTGAAAATTTTCGGCGATCTGCGATGACTATGACGGGTGCCGAAAAAGTCGCGTAAGTGGGACAGGCCCTTTGGGTAGAGATCTTAGGGTTAACGGAATCAAGGGATATGGGGAGAAGGCTGGAACGGGGTACTGATTTTGAATGATCAGTCATGATCACATTGAATGGCGGTGCTGGCTCGCAGGGCCGAATGGCCTCTACTCCTGCACCTGTTTTCTATGTTCCTAACCCCGTTCTCTTGCTTTCTCCCCATAACCGTTGACATAGAAACAGAAAATATGTGCAGGAGGAGGCCGTTCAGCCCTTCGAGCCAGCACCGCCATTCATTGTGATCATGGCTGATCGTCCCCAATCAGTACCCCGTTCCTGCCTTCTCCCCATATCCCCTGACTCCGCTATCTTTAAGAGCCCCGTCTAGCTCTCTCTTGAAAGCATCCAGAGAACCGGCCTCCACCGCCCTCTGAGGCAGAGAATTCCACAAGTCAATTACAGGCATTTCTAAGCCAGGGGGGTGGGCAACCTTGTTTCGGGTGACGTTTCGGGTCGAGAGCCTTCTTCGGACGGTTAGATAGTTCCCCGTCCTCTTCCATCCACCCCCCCCCCCCCCCAACGCGCTGACAGAAGAGGAGGGGGTGCAAACTCACCTGGAGAGGGACGTCCACACGCTTCGCTACCTCTCGGATAACATAGAAACATAGAAACATAGAAATTAGGTGCAGGAGTAGGCCATTTGGCCCTTCGAGCCTGCACCGCCATTCAATATGATCATGGCTGATCATCCAACTCAGTATCCCGTACCTGCCTTCTCTCCATACCCTCTGATCCCTTTAGCCACAAGGGCCACATCTAACTCCCTCTTAAATATAGCCAATGAACTGGCCTCAACTACCCTCTGTGGCAGAGAGTTCCAGAGACCCACCACTCTCTGTGTGAAAAAATTCCTTCTCATCTCGGTCCTAAAGGATTTCCCCCGTATCCTTAAGCTGTGACCCCTTGTCCTGGACCTCCCCAACATCGGGAACAATCTTCCTGCATCTAGCCTGTCCAACCCCTTAAGCATTTTGTAAGTTTCTATAAGATCCCCTCTCAATCTCCTAAATTCTAGAGAGTATAAACCGAGTCTATGCAGTCTTTGTTCATAAGACAGTCCTTACATCACAGGAATCAGTCTGGTGAACCTTCTCTGCACTCCCTCTATGGCAATGATGTCCTTCCTCAGATTTGGAGACCAGAACTGTACGCAATACTCCAGGTGTGGCCTCACCAAGACCCTATACAACTGAAGTAGAACCTCCCTGCTCCGATACTCAAATCCTTTTGCTATGAAAGCTAACATACCATTCGCTTTCTTCACTGCCTGCTGTACCTGCATGCCTACTTTCAATGACTGGTGTACCATGACACCCAGGTCGCGCTGCATCTCCCCTTTTCCTAATCGGCCTCCATTTAGATAATAGTCGGTTTTCCTATTTTTGCCACCAAAGTGGATAACCTCACATTTATCCACATTATACTGCATCTGCCAAACATTTGCCCACTCACCCAGCCTATCCAAGTCACCTTGCAGTCTCCACATAACGGCGGCCGTCACGGAGGTCGAGGCATATCGCTGGTTGCTGTTAAACTTAAGCACGGGGCTATTGTCTATTGATAGGTGGCGCAACGGGTAGAGCAGCGCCGGAGACCCGGGTTCGATCCTGACTGCGGCTGCTGCCTGTACGGAGTTTGCACGTTCTCCCCGGTTTTTTTCCGTTTTTTGTTGCAGGCCGGCGATGCCCGCGGAGGCAGCCCGGCGTCTCGCGGACGTCCCCCCGGACAAGTGGCCGGTCCCGGAGATCCACCGCTACCTGCAGCTCCTTCTGCCCCCGGGCCCCAGCGCTGGCGGGGATTACCCGGTCCCCTATCCCAACTCGCAGGTACGGACGCAAAACACCGTCGCACTGTACGTGATGAATTAATACAATTTTTGAATTAAAAAAAAAAAATGAATTAAGAGCTAATGTACGAAAATATAACCGCTGTTTTAAAAGTTAAAACAGCTTCAATTTTAATTCAGTAATTACATGGTAAACGGTAGGGAATTGAAGAATACAGTTGAACAGAGGGATCTGGGAATAACCGTGCATAGTTCCTTGAAGGTAGAATCTCATATAGATAGGGTGGTAAAGAAAGCTTTTGGTATGTTAGCCTTTATAAATCAGAGCATTGAGTATAGAAGCTGGGATGTAATGTTAAAATTGTACAAGACGTTGGTGAGACCAAATCTGGAGTATTGTGTACAATTTTGGTCGCCCAATTATAGGAAGGATGTCAACAAAATAGAGAGGGTACAGAGGAGATTTACTAGAATGTTGCCTGGGTTTCAACAGCTAAGTTACAGAGATAGGTTGAATAAGTTAGGTCTTTATTCTCTGGAGCGCAGAAGGTTAAGGGGGGACTTGATAGAGGTCTTTAAAATGATGAGAGGGATAGACAGAGTTGATGTGGATAAGCTTTTCCCTTTGAGAATAGGGAAGATTCAAACAAGAGGACATGACTTTAGAATTAAGGGACAGAGGTTTAGGGGTAACATGAGGGGGAACTTCTTTACTCAGAGAGTGGTAGCGGTGTGGAATGAGCTTCCAGTGGAAGTGGTGGCGGCAGGTTCATTGGTATCATTTAAAAATAAATTGGATAGGCATATGGATGAGAAGGGTACGGAGGGTTATGGTATGAGTGCAGGCAGGTGGGACTAAGGGAAAAAAGTTGTTCGGCATGGACTTGAAGGGCCCAGACGGCCTGTTTCCGTGCTGTAATTGTTATATGGTTATATGGTTATAGTTTTAAAAGTTAAAACAGCTTCAATTTTAACTTTTAGCTACAGTTGGAAGAAGAGAAAGTAGAAAAAGCAAGAAAGAGAAAAAGTGAAATGTGCAAAGGTGGAACCCCTAGACTCCCAAAGAGTGAATAAATTAATGAAAGAAAGAAGAAAGGAACTAGTGACTAGCAGTGACTAGTGGGGTTCCGCAAGGCTCAGTGCTGGGACCCCAGCTATTTACAATATACATTAATGATCTGGATGAGGGAATTGAAGGCAACATCTCCAAGTTTGCGGATGACACTAAGCTGGGGGGCAGTGTTAGCTGTGAGGAGGATGCTAGGAGACTGCAAGGTGACTTGGATAGGCTGGGTGAGTGGGCAAATGTTTGGCAGATGCAGTATAATGTGGATAAATGTGAGGTTATCCACTTTGGTGGCAAAAACAGGAAAGCAGACTATTATCTAAATGGAGGCCGATTAGGAAAAGGGGAGATGCAGCGCGACCTGGGTGCCGTGGTACACCAGTCATTGAAAGTAGGCATGCAGGTGCAGCAGGCAGTGAAGAAAGCGAATGGTATGTTAGCATTCATAGCAAAAGGATTTGAGTATAGGGGCAGGGAGGTTCTACTTCAGTTGTATAGGGTCTTGGTGAGACCACACCTGGAGTATTGCGTACAGTTCTGGTCTCCAAATCTGAGGAAGGACATTATTGCCATAGAGGGAGTGCAGAGAAGGTTCACCAGACTGATTCCTGGGATGTCAGGACTGTCTTATGAACAAAGACTGCATAGACTCGGTTTATACTCTCTAGAATTTAGGAGATTGAGAGGGGATCTTATAGAAACTTACAAAATGCTTAAGGGGTTGGACAGGCTAGATGCAGGAAGATTGTTCCCGATGTTGGGGAGGTCCAGGACAAGGGGTCACAGCTTAAGGATAAGGGGGAAATCCTTTAGGACCGAGATGAGAAGGACTTTTTTCACACAGAGAGTGGTGGGTCTCTGGAATTCTCTGCCACAGAGGGTAGTTGAGGCCAGTTCATTGGCTATATTTAAGAGGGAGTTAGATGTGGCCCTTGTGGCTAAAGGGATCAGAGGGTATGGAGAGAAGGCAGGTATGGGATACTGAGTTGGATGATCAGCCATGATCATATTGAATGGCGGTGCAGGCTCGAAGGGCCGAATGGCCTCTACTCCTGCACCTAATTTCTATGTTTCTATGTTTCTAATAGTAAAAGTAAGAAAAATGAAAAGCCAAAAAGAGAAAGAAAGAAAAAAGTGGTGACATACCCGCCTCGCATCCCTCCCCACCCACCTCGCCCAACCCGTAATTAGATTGTGTTGCACCATACTATCCTTGTGATAAAACAATGAACTGAATGAATATGTTTATTGGCCACTCTATGTCATGCTGTCACTTGTGGGCGGAGCACCAAGGCAAATTCCTTGTGTGTGAATACTTGGCCAATGAATGAACAAGTTTATTGGCCAGGTATCCACATACAAGGAATTTGCCTCGGTGCTCCGCCCACAAGTGACAGCATGACACACAGCGACAGTTGGGAATGAGGCATAAATCATTAAATATTAATAATAAAGCATTATTGATTTATTGTGTTGGGAGCAGAATTAGGCCATTCGGCCCATCAAGTCTTCTATGGACTACCTCTCCCTCCCAACCCCATTCTCCTGCCTTCTCCCCGTAACTCCTGACACCCGCACTATCTATCTATCGTCACCATAAATATAACCACTGACTTGTGGCCTCCACAGATCCCGCAGATTCACCACCCTCTGGCTAAACATAGAAGCAGTTCAATCCTGGGTACGGCTGCTGTCTGTACGGCGTTTGCAAGTTCTCCCCGTGACCTGCGTGGGTTTTCTCCGGGTGCTCCGGTTTCCTCCCACCCTCCAAAGACGTACCGGTTTGTCGGTTAATTGGTTTGGTATAAATGTAAAAATTGTCCCTGGTGTGTGTAGGATAGTATTAGTGTGCGGGGATCGCTGGGCCGAAGGGCTTGTTTTCGCGCTGTATCTCAAAACTAAACTAAACTAATACTTAGACGGTACTTAAACACTTACTAATACCCATATTCAAACTATACTTAAAATTATACTTAAAACGATAGAGATAGTGATGCAGTGTGGAAACAGGCCCTTTGGCCCGACTTGCCCACACCAGCCAACATGCCCCATCTACACTAGTCCCACCTGCCCGCGTTTGGTCCATATCCCTCCAAACCTATCCTATCCATGTACTGGTCTGACTGTTTCTTAAGAATTTAGAAGGATGAGAGGAGATCTTATTGAAACATATAAAATCGTTAAGGGTTTGGACACGCTAGAGGCAGGAAACATGTTCCCGATGTTGGGGGAGTCCAGAACCTGGGGCCACAGTTTAACAATTTAGGTTGAACAAGTTAGGTCTTTATTCTTTGGAGCGCAGAAGGTTAAGGGGGGACTTGATTGAGGTCTTTAAAATGATGAAAGGGATAGACAGAGTTGACGTGGATAAGCTTTTCCCATTGAGGGTAGGGAAGATTCAAACAAGCGGGCATGACATGAGAATTAAGGGTCAGAAGTTTAGGGGTAACATGAGGGGGAACTTCTTTACTCAGAGAGTGGTGGCTGTGTGGAATGAGCTTCCTGCAGAAGTATGGAGGCAGGATCGATTTTAACATTTAAAAGTAAAGTGGATAGGTATATGGACGGGAAGGGAATGGAGGGGTATGGTCTGAGTGCAGGTAGATGGGACTAGGGGAAAATAAATGGTCGGCACGGACTGGAAGGGCCGAGAGGGCCTGTTTCCGTGATGTAATTGTTATATGGTTTATATGGTTAATAAGGGGTAGGCCATTTAGAACGGAGACGAGGAAAAACCTTTTCACACAGAGAGTGGCGAGTCTGTGGAAATCTCTGCCTCAGAGGGCGGTGGAGGCCGGTTCTCTGGATGCTTTCAAGAGAGAGCTAGATAGGGCTCTTAAAGATAGCGGAGTCAGGGGATATGGAGAGAAGGCAGGAACGGGGTACTGATTGGGGATGATCAGCCATGATCACATTGAGTGGTGGTACAGGCTCGAAGGGCCGAATGGCCTACTCCTACTCCTGCACCTATTGTCTATAAGACGATAGTTAAAACTATACTTAAACTGTACATAAACTATACTAAAATTAAACTGTGTTAAACATTGTGCAAGTCCTGTCCTGGTTTTGACTTCCCAAATTGATGGGGGATGGGGCAAGGTGCCTCCATTATTTAATGAGCTAGCACAGCACTTGATGGGCTGAGCGGCCTTCTTTGACTACTGCAGGTTCTAACGGGACTCCCATCCTTTGAGCAGGGCGTGAGCGTGCTGGAGTTGAGGGGCAAGGGTGATAGGAGCGTGCAGAGGAAGAATGGCCTCCACAGTGTCAACGATCCGGACTATCCCAGTGACCATGGCAACCGCTACCGGCCTGTCGACGCGGACCCGACGCTAAACCACCGAGAGGGGCCGAAGGTCACGGACACTGAACTCCTCGCACCTCGGCCTCAAGCGGGTAAGGTCGAACTAACATAGCAGCGAATGGTATGTTGGCATTCATAGCAAAAGGATTTGAGTATAGGAGCAGGGAGGTTCTACTGCAGTTGTACAGGGTCTTGGTGAGACCACACCTGGAGTATTGCGTACAGTTTTGGTCTCCTGATCTGAGGAAAGACATTCTTGCCGTGGAGGGGGTACAGAGAAGGTTCACCAGACTGATTCCTGGGATGTCAGGACTTCCATATGAAGAAAGACTGGATAGACTCGGCTTGTACTCGCTGGAATTTAGAAGATTGACGGGAGATCTTATAGAGACTTAAGGGCCTGTCCCACCAGCATGCAACTCTATGCGATGAGCGCGACCTAACGTGGTCGCTTGAGCCGTCCGGCGTCGCGGGGCCGGTCCCACCTCGATCGCCGGAGCCGTGCGGAATTGTGCGGAGTTCGTCCCGGGATATGGGGAGAAGGCAGGAACGCGGTACTGATTGTGGATGATCAGCCATGATCACGTTGAATGGCGGTGCTGGCTCAAAGGGCCGAATGGCCTCTACTCCTGCACCTATTGTCTGTTGACTGTCACAATGTTTAAGAAACAGTGGGACAGGTACATGGATAGGATCGGTTTGGAGGGATGTAGACCAAACGCGGGCAGGCGGGACTAGTGTAGCTGGGACATTGTTGGCCAGTGTGGGCAAGTTGGGCCGAAGGGCCTGTTTCCACGCTGTCTGACTCGATGACTCTATGACGCCTTGACAGGCATGGACAAGACGGGCCGAATGGCCTGTTTCCGTGCTGTATATCACAAAGAAAATGACGAGCTCCCAGAGAGACTGTACAGCGGTGGCTTGAGAGAGGGGGGGGGGAGCGATGAGAGGAGATGAGAGGCAACAGACAATAGACAATAGGTGCAGGAGTAGGCCATTCGGCCCTTCAAGCCAGCAGCGCCATTCATTGTGATCACGGCTGATCATCCCCAATCAGTACCCCGTTCCTGCCTTCTCCCCATATCCCCTGACTCCGCTATCTTTAAGAGCCCTATCTAGCTCTCTCTTGAAAGCATCCAGAGAACCGGCCTCCACCGCCCTCTGAGGCAGAGAATTCCACAGACTCACAACTCTCTGTGAGAAAAAGTGTTTCCTCATCTCCGTTCTAAATGGCTTAGCCCTTATTTTTAAACTGTGTGTGGCCCCTGGTTCTGGACTCCCCCCAACATCGGGGACATGTTTCCTGCCTCTAGCGTGTCCAAGCCCTTAACAGGCAGTGTGTTCAATGCCACGATCTCCATGCTGGAATCTCTCTCTCTCTCTGCCTGAGTCACAGATGACGTCTTTCTCTCCCTGTCTCTCTCTCTCTCCCACGCTGCCTCTCCACTAAAATAAAACCTGCGTGGGCTAACTCTGCTCCTGCTACTCACTCCGAGCATTCGTGTAAAGTGCGTTCGTTCATGCCTCATGCTGGCAGGGACGGGGAGAGGCGAGATCGCTCCTGGTGACTCAGTCGCTCAGAGCCAACAGGATTAGTTCAAACGCTTCCTGAACAATCTTCGTACAACAAACTTCGAAGCTTTCAGTCAAACTGTGAATGTCGGGACTCTCTGGGAGCGCGTGTGTACTGGCCGCCGGATGCCTGGTAATTCACTTCAGCATGGAAACAGGCCCTTCGGCCCATCCCGTCCTTGCCAGCCCACGCCAACACTAGTCCCACCTTTGGTCCACATCCCTCTAAACCTGTTAAAGAAGGAACTGCAGATGCTGGAGAATCGAGGGTTACACAAAAAGCTGGGGAAACTCAGCGGGTGCAGCAGCATCTAAGGAGCGAAGGAGATAGGCGACGTTTCGGGTCGGGACCCTTCTTCAGACCCGAAATGTCGCCTATCTCCTTCGCTCCTTAGATGCTGCTGCACCCGCTGAGTTTCTCCAGCTTTTTTGTGTAACCCTCCCTTTAAACCTGTCCTATCAATTCTTGCAATTGAGGGAGTGCAGCGTAGGTTCACCAGGTTAATTCCCGGGATGGCGGGACTGTCATATGCTGAGAGAATGGAACGGCTGGGCTTGTACACTCTGGAGTTTAGAAGGATGAGAGGGGATCTTATTGAAAGATTTTAGATTGTTCAGGGCTTGGACGCGCTAGAGGCAGGAAACATGTTCCCGATGTTGGGGAGTCCTGAACCAGGGGCCACAGTTTAAGAATAAGGAGTAAGCCATTTAGAACGGAGACGAGGAAACACTTTTTGTCACAGAGAGTGGTGAGTCTGTGGAATTCTCTGCCTAAGAGGGCGGTGGAGGCCGGTTCTCTGGATGCTTTCAAGAAAGAGCTAGATAGGGCTCTTAAAGATAGCAAAAGGATTTGAGTATGGGAGCAGGGAGGTTCTACTTCAGTTGTACAGGGTCTTGGTGAGACCACACCTGGAGTACTGCGTACAGTTCTGGTCTCCAAATCTGAGGAAGGACATTATTGCCATGGAGGGAGTGCAGAGAAGGTTCACCAGACTGATTCCTAGGACGTCAGGACTGTCTTATAGAAACATAGAAACATAGAAAAATAGGTGCAGGAGTAGGCCATTCGGCCCTTCAAGCCTGCACCGCCATTCAATGTGATCATGGCTGATCATCCAACTCAGTATCGTGTACCTGCCTTCTCTCCAATAGAAACATGAAGAAAGACTGCATAGACTCGGTTTATACTCTCTAGAATTTAGGAGATTGAGAGGGAATCTTATAGAAACTTACAAAATTCTTAAGGGGTTGGACAGGCTAGATGCAGGAAGATTATTCCCGATGTTGGGGAGGTCCAGGACAAAGGGTCACAGCTTAAGGATAAGGGGAAATCCTTTAGGACCGAGATGAGAAGGACTTTTTTCACACACAGAGTGGTGGGTCTCTGGAACTCTCTGCCACAGAGGGTAGTTGAGGCCAGTTCATTGGCTATATTTAAGAGGGTGTTAGATGTGGCCCTTGTGGCTAAGGGGATCAGAGGGTATGGAGAGAAGGCAGGTACAGGATACTGAGTTGGATGATCAGCCATGATCATATTGAATGGCGGTGCAGGCTCGAAGGGCCGAATGGCCTACTCCTGCACCTATTGTCTATGTTTCTATGAGTCTATGAGACAGAGCAGTTACCATACCATACTGTGATGCAGTTGGCAAGGATGCTCTCGATGGCGCAGCGGTAGAAGTTCACCAGAATCTGGGGAGACAGATGGACCTTCTTTAGTCTCCTCAGGAAGAAGAGACGCTGGTGAGCCTTCTTGACCAGTGTAGAGGTATTGTGGGTCCAAGAGAGGTCATCAGAGATGTTGACCCCCAGAAACCTGAAGCTGGAAACATGTTCCACCTCCGTCCCATTAATATGGATGGGGGTGTGCGTGCAGCCCCTAGACCTTCTGTAGTCCTCAATGAGCTCCTTGGTCTTCTTGGAGTTAATGGCCAAGTTGTTGTCAGTGGCCCTTAACCCACTAACCCGCACGTCTTTGGAGTGTGTGGGGGGGGGCACCTGGAGCGCCCGGAGGAAACCCACGCAGGCCACGGGGAGAATGCGCAAACTCCGCACAGGCAGCACCCGTGGTCGGGATCGAACCCGCGAGGTCTCTGGCGCTGCGAGGCAGCAGCTCTACCCACTGCGCCACCGTGTCGTAGGTGGGTGCTGAGCAAGTTCTGAGCGGATTGAGGGGGGATCTTATAGGAACTTACAACATTCTTACGGGGTTGGACAGGCTAGACGCAGGAAGATTGTTCCCGATGTTGGGGACGTCTTGCCATAGAGGGGGTACAGAGAAGATTCACCAGACTGATTCCTGGGATGTCAGGACTTTCATATGAGGAAAGACTAGATAGACTTGGCTTGTACTCACTAGAATTTAGAAACTTACAAAATTCTTAAGGGGTTGGACAGGCTAGACGCAGGAAGATTGTTCCCGACGTTGGGGAAGTCCAGAACAAGGGGTCACAGTTTAAGGATAAGGGGGAAGTCTTTTAGGACCGAGATGAGAAGATCATTTTTCACGCAGAGAGTGGTGAATCTGTGGAATTCTCTGCCACAGAAGGTAGTTGAGGCCAGTTCATTGGCTATATTTAAGAGGGAGTTAGATGTGGCCCTTGTGGCTAAAGGGATCAGGGGGTATGGAGAGAAGGCAGGTACGGGATACTGAGTTGGATGATCAGCCACGATCATATTGAATGGCGGTGCAGGCTCGAAGGGCCGAATGGCCTCTACTCTTGCACCTATTGTCTATGTTTCTATGTTTCTCAGAGTGTGTGGATGTTTTTCGGGGGTGGGCAGTCGTGGTGGGAATAACATCTCCTCTCTCCTCCAACAGCTCCTGAGGCCACAGGTGGTCTTCGTCCGAAGAAGGTAAGACCCCCCCCCCATTAATCTGGAAGCGGGGGTACAAATCTTGCCCCCCCCCTCCCCCACCCGGTCCTCGATACATCTCTTGGAGCCGGGGGGCGGGGAATGAGTCTCATCTGCTGTGAGATTTAATTATCGTTAGTTTAGAGAAACAGCAAGGAATCTGGCCCCTTCAGCCGACCGGGTCCGCGCCGACCAGCGATCGCCCCGCACACTCGCGCTATCCCGCACACACTAGGGACAATTTACAATTGTAGCAAATTAACCTACAAACCTGCACACCTTGCTATTCTTGCTGTTGCTGTGTCTTGCTATTCTTGCTATTGAGGGAGTGCAGTGTAGGTTTACCAGGTGAATTCCCGGGATGGCGGGACTGTCATATGCTGAGAGAATGGAGCGGCTGGGCTTGTACACTCTGGAGTTTAGATGGATGAGAGGGGATCTCATTGAAACACATAAGATTGTTAAGGGCTTGGACACGCTAGAGGTAGGAAACATGTTCCCGATGTTGGGGGAGTCCTGAACCAGGGGCCACACACAGTTTAAGAATAAGGGGTAAGCCATTTAGAACGGAGACGAGGAAACACTTTTTCTCACAGAGAGTGGTGAGTCTGTGGAATTCTCTGCCTCAGAGGGCGGTGGAGGCCGGTTCTCTGGATGCTTTCAAAAGAGAGCTAGATAGGGCTCTTAAAGATAGCGGAGTCAGGGGATATGGGGAGAAGGGCAGGAACGGGGTACTGATTGGGGATGATCAGCCACGATCACATTGAATGGCGGTGCTGGCTCGAAGGGCCGAATGGCCTCTACTCCTGCACCTGTTGTCGATTGTCTTTGGAGTGTGGGGGGAAACCGGAGCACCGGGAGAAAGCCCACGCGGGTCACGGGGAGAACGTGCAAACTCCGTACAGGCAGCGCCCGTAGTCGGGTTGGAACCCGGGTCTCTGGCGCCGTGAGGCAGCAACTCTACCGCTGCGCCACCGCGCCGCCCCTTACCTGGCCAAGGATCTTTGAAAGATAACTCTAGTACCTGACGTGTCTGGCAATGCGTTCCATACATCTACCACCCTCTCCGTGAAAACAGTACTCCTCGGGTTCCTATTAAAGCTTCCTCCACTCACCTTAAACCTATGTCCTCTGGTTCCCGATTCCCCTACTCTTGGTAAAAGACTGTGCATTCAGCCTGTCCATGGTTTTATACACCTCTATAAAATCACCCTTCCCCCTCCTACGCTCCAAGAAACAGGGTCCCAGCCTAATTCAACCTGTCCCTATAGCTCAAGCCCCTTGAGTTTTGTGGACAATAGGTGCAGGAGTAGAGGCCATTCGGCCCTTCGAGCCAGCACCGCCATTCAATGTGATCAAGGCTGACCATCCACAATCAGTACCCCGTTCCTGCCTTCCCCCCCATATCCCCTGACTCCGCTATCTTTAAGAGCCCTATCTAGCTCTCTCTTGAAAGTATCCAGAGAACCGGCCTCCACCGCCCTTTGAGGCAGAGAATTCCACAGGCTCACAACTCTCTGTGAGAAAAAGTGTTTCCTCACCAGAGATCTGTGTCAGAGATCTGTGTTGGGTCCACTGTTGTTTGTCATGTACATCAATGATCAGGATGATGGGGTGGAAAATTGGATAAGTAAGTATGCAGATGATACTAAGATAGGGGTGGTGTTGTGCATAATGAAGTAGATTTTCAAAGTCGACAGAGAGATTTGGGCCCTTTGGAAGAGTGGGCTGAAAGATGGCAGATGGAGTTTAATGCTGATAAGTGTGAGGTGCTGCATCTTGGCAGGACAAATCAAAATAGGACGTACATGGTAAATGGTAGGGAATTGAGGAATGCTGTGGAACAGAGGGATCTCGGAATAACTGTGCATAGTTCCCTGAAGGTGGAATCGCATGTAGATAGGGTGGTAAAGAAAGCTTTTGGTGTGCTGACCTTTATAAATCAGAGCATTGAATATAGGAGTAGGGAAGTAATGTTAAAATTGTACAAGGCATTGGTAAGACCAATTCTGGAGTATGGTGTACAATTTTGGTCGCCTAATTATAGGAAGAATGTCAACAAAATAGAGAGAGTACAGAGGAGATTTACTAGAATGTTGCCTGGGTTCCAGCAACTAAGTTACAGAGAAAGGTTGAACAAGTTAGGTCTTTATTCTTTGGAGCGCAGAAGGTTAAGGGGGGACTTGATTGAGGTCTTTAAAATGATGAAAGGGATAGACAGAGTTGACGTGGATAAGCTTTTCCCATTGTGGGTAGGGAAGATTCAAACAAGAGGGCATGACATGAGAATTAAGGGACAGAAGTTTAGGGGTAACATGAGGGGGAACTTCTTTACTCAGAGAGTGGTGGCTGTGTGGAATGATCTTCCAGCAGAAGTGGTGGAGGCAGGATCGATTTTAACATTTAAAAGTAAAGTGGATAGGTATATGGACGGGAAGGGAATGGAGGGGTAAGGTCTGAGTGCAGGTAGATGGGACTAGGGGAAAATAAATGGTCGGCACGGACTGGAAGGGCCGAGAGGGCCTGTTTCTGTGCTGTAATTGTTATATGGTTATCTCTGTTCTAAATCGCTTACCCCACTTTTGAAAAAAAAATCACTTTTTCTCACAGAGAGCGGTGAGTCTGTGGAATTCTCTGCCTCAGAGGGCGGTGGAGGCCGGTTCTCTGGATACTTTCAAGAGAGAGCTAGATAGGGCTCTTATAGATAGCGGAGTCAGGGGATACGGGGAGAAGGCAGGAACGGGGTACTGATTGGGGATGATCAGCCATGATCACATTGAAGGGCGGTGCTGGTTCGCCATTTCCCTCACAACTCTCTGTGTGAAAAAGTGTTTCCTCATCTCCGTTCTAAACGGCTTAACCCTTATTCTTAAACTGTGGCCCCTGGTTCTGGAGTCCCCCAACATCGGGAACATGTTTCCTGCCCTTAGCGTGTCCAAACCCTTAATAATCTTATAAGATCCCCTCTCATCCTTCTAAATTCCACTGTATACAAGCCCATTCTATCAACATATGACAGTCCCGCCATCCCAGGAGTTTAGTTTTGAGATGCAGCGTTGAAACGCTGAGTCCGCGCCGACCAGCGATCCCCAAACGCTAACACTGTCCCCCGGCACACATTCGGGACAATTTACAATTGGACCAAAGCAAATGAACCCTACAAACCCACACGTCTTTGGAGTGTGGGGCGGAAACCGGAGCACCCGGAGAAAACCCATGCAGGTCACGGGGAGAACGTGCGAACTCCGTCCAGACAGCACCCGTGGTCGGGATTGAACCCGGGTCTCTGGCGCTGTGACAGCTACCTGCTGCACCGCCGTGCCTGCACACCCAGCAACTTAGACACAGGGGCATCGATCAGGACAGCACAAGAATTAGCTCTTTGGCCCTTCCTGATGCCCAGGCCATCGATTATCTACCCGAATATAGACAAAAATGTTGGAGAAACTCAGCGGGAGCGGCAGCATATATGTAGCAATGTTACAAAATTTTGAGATTTTAAAAATCAAGTCTGCAATTGATCCCATCAGATAAAGCATAAAAAGACGTTTAATTTGACACCTAATTCACTTTCATATCTTCAGTATTAAGAAAGTTATGGCCATTTTCATACTCGGAAATTAGCATCTTGTTCCCCATTGCCTTTCAATTGACTTAACTCAAAAGCTGTGATCTGGAACAGTTAAAAGCCCATAACTTTCTTAATAATTAAGAAAACTCAATGAAATTTTCAGTTATTATAGATTGAAGCATTCTGAAACAAATATGAAACAATCCTACTTGGATGACCTGAAATTAAAGCATATAATTAGTTAGTTATCTAATTGTAGCTAATTACAAAATTCAATGAAAAGATCTAAACATCTATCCATTTCTTAAGAAAAGATAAACTTTTTTAAAATTGCCTAAGTGTCCAAATAACATTCACACAATAATCCACAATATAACATAATTTTTCAATCTCATTTTCATGAATTTCTGGGCCAAATGGAAGGAATTTAGTGTTTAATGCCTGTAAATTAATGGCCATTTAAATCAACTAGCGAGTGGGTTTTAGTGGAATGCGGTGGATTGGAACGTTGCTGTTTGCGGTGAAGTCGGGAGGAAAAATACTGTTTGTTCATACATTTTTTTGGGCCCCATTTCGCAACATGAAAATATGATTAAAGCCTCCCGAAAAACCAACTTTTAATATAAAAATAAACGGTGTACCTTTTTTTCTCCCCTACGCAAAATCCTTCCGGTTGTCGTCGCTCACGGCTTTTGAAGGTGATTTTTAAATTACTCTAGTTAATAAATAATCTAGAGTAATTTAAAAATGCCTTCATTCATGAAATGTCGGAGCGATTTTTCTTCCGCAACGAAATCGCCCGACATTGATCGATTATCCCTGCCTGTGGAAAAACGGCACTTCAAGCCCGCCCCCCTCTGAAAGGCGCCAAAGTCGCGCACACGGGGAGCGTCAGAACTGCAGCGCTGCTCAAGGTAAGTTTTGTAACATACCTAATATATGGAGCGAAGGAAATGGGCCTATTTTTCCTTCGCTCCATAGATGTTGCTACACCCGATGAGTGCTTTTGTCTACCTTCGATTTTCCAGCTTTCCTGAACATCTACCCGCTTAGGAATTCTATCCCTGGATTCCACGCACGTCCAAAATTCCCCGCCTATTTTAAAAACTTTAAAAGTTCATTTGAAAACTTTAAAAGGTCCCCATTGAATCTTTTTCCCTCTCCCCACCACCCCATGGCGTGATGTTCCCCCGACGCTTGTGTTTGCGGGGAAGGACTCCGTGCCGGAGGGGAGCCGCCAAGCGCAGTCGGGATCTCGGATGGCGGAGGACGTATCTCCAGGGCCGGGCGACGCCAGGAGCCAGGGGCAGGAGTCGGCCATTTTGGGCTCTGACGGGAACAAGGAGGAGAGCGGACGGGAGGCCGGCGCGGCAGCCCGGGGCGTGGCGGACCTCCCCAAACGAGGGGAGGTTCTCCATCCAGACCTGCCCCCCATCACCACCCCCTCACCCTCCAGCAAGGAGGAGTACGCCTACATTGTCACCAGCAAGAGGTAAGACATGGTGCCACCACACGACAACTCGGGCTGGCATTCTCAATGGCGCAGCGGTAGAGTTGCCGCCTCGTGGCGCCTCGAACCCGGGTTCGATCCCGACCATGTACGGAGTTTGCACGTTCTCCCCCGTGACCCGCGTGGGTTTTCTCCGAGATCTTCGGTTTCCTCCCGCACTCCAAAGGCGTGCAGGTTGCTAGGTTAATTGGCTCGATGTAAAATGTAAAATTGTCCCCTGTGTGTGTGGGATGGTGTTAGTGTGCGGGGATCGCTGGTCAGCACAGACCCAATGGGCCGAAGGGCCTGTTTCTACACTGTATCCCTAAACTAGAGGCATGAAACGAGCATACCAAGCCAATTAACCTACAAACGTAGGAGAACGTGCAAACTCCGTACGGACAGCACCCGTGGTCGGGATCGAACCCGGGTCCCTGGCGCTGTGAGGCAGCAACTCTACCGCTGCGCCACCGTGACGTTAGATTTATTTAGACACAGAATTAAAGGACGTTCCTTTAGGAAGGAGATGAGGAGGAATTTCTTTAGTCAGAGGGCGGTGAATCTGTGGGATTCTTTAGTCACAGACGGCTGTGGAGGCCACAAGTCAGTGGATATTTTTAAGGCAGAGATAGATAGATTCTTGATCAGTGCGGGTGTCAAGGGTTATGGGGAGAAGGCGGGAGAATGGGGTTGGGAGGGAGAGATAGATCAGCCACGATCGACCAACATGTGAGTCTACTCCGCCATTCGATCACGTACTGATCAAAAGGGGCAATGATGATGGAGGTGCAGAATAGATGACTGTTAGCTGAGGGGAAGTGGACAACGAGGTGGGCAAGTAGCATTTAACCAGGACGGCAGTGGACACTGTGTGTGGAGCCATATTAATGCTCTCCTCCCCCCTCCCCGACCTCCACTCTGCCCCCCCCCTCTTATCTCCTCTCCACCCTCCTCTCTCCCCAACTCTCTCTCTCCCCCCATCTATCTCCCCCTCCTCTCTCCCCTCATCTCTCCCTCACTCCCCCACCCTCTCTCTCTCCCCATCTCTCTCTCCCCATCTCTCTCCCCCCATCTCTCCCCATCTCTCTCCCCCCAACTCTCTCTCTCTCTCCACCCTCTCTCCCCCCCATCTGTCCCCCCATCTCTCTCCCCCCATCTCTCCCCCTCCTCTCTCCCCCCACCATCTCTCCTCCCCATATCTCCCTCTCTCCCCCATCTCTCTCCCCCATCTCTCTCCCCCATCTCTCTCCCCCCATCTCTCTCCCCCCATCTCTCTCCCTCCCCCATCTCTCTCCCACCCATCTCTCTCCCCCCTCCTCTCTCTCCCCCCACCCTCTCCCCCCCATCTCTCCCCTCTCCTCTCTCCCCCATCTCTCTCCCCCCATCTCTCCCCCCATCTCTCCCCCCATCTCTCCCCCCCATCTCTCTCCCCCATCTCTCTCCCCCCATCTCTCTCCCCCCATCTCTCCCTCCCCCATCTCTCTCCCACCCATCTCTCTCCCCCCTCCTCTCTCTCCCCCCACCCTCTCCCCCCCCATCTCTCCCCTCTCCTCTCTCCCCCATCTCTCTCCCCCCACCATCTCTCCTCCCCCTATCTCCCTCTCTCCCCATCTCTCTCCCCCCACCCTCTCTCCCCCCACCCTCTCTCCCCCCACCCTCTCCCCCCACCCTCTCCCCCCATCTCTCCCTCCCCCATCTCTCTCCCACCCATCTCTCTCCCCCCTCCTCTCTCTCCCCCCCATCTCTCTCCCCCCATCTCTCCCTCCCCCATCTCTCTCCCCCCATCTCTCCCCCCTCTCTCCCCCCAACTCTCTCTCTCTCTCTCTCCACCCTCTCTCCCCCCCATCTCTCCCCCATCTCTCTCCCCCCATCTCTCCCTCCCCCATCTCTCTCCCACCCATCTCTCTCCCCCTCCTCTCTCTCCCCCCACCCTCTCCCCCCCATCTCTCCCCCTCCTCTCTCCCCCCACCATCTCTCCTCCCCATATCTCCCTCTCTCCCCCATCTCTCTCCCCCCACCCTCTCTCCCCCCATCTCTCCCCCCCATCTCTCTCCCCCCACCCTCCCCCCCCATCTCTCCCCCCATCTCTCTCTCTACCCCCATCTCTCCCCCATTTCTCCCCCCATCTCTCCCCCCTCCTCTCTCCCCCCACCCTCTCTCCTCCCCAAATCTCCCACCCATCTCTCCCCCCATCTCTCCCCCCCCCTCTCTCCCCCCCATCTCTCCCCCTCCTCTCTCCCCCCCACCTCTCTCCGTCCTCCCCCCCCCCCCACCCCCGCACCAGGCCATTGTCCCTGTCTGAGGGCATTAAGCTGTTGGAGTCGCTGGCGTTGAGACTGCATCTTGCCACCATCAACTTCATCAACATCAGGCGAGTGCTGTCCTCTCCCCCCTCTCCCCCCCTCTCCTCACTCTGCCCCCCTCTCCTCACTCTCCCCCCCTCTCCTCACTCTCCCCCCCTCTCCTCACTCTCCCCCCCTCTCCTCACTCTCCCCCCCTCTCCTCACTCTCCCCCCCTCTCCTCACTCTCCCCCCCTCTCCTCACTCTCCCCCCCTCTCCTCACTCTCCCCCCCTCTCCTCACTCTGCCCCCCTCTCCTCACTCTCCCCCACCCGGCTGTCTCCCCTCCCCCCTCTCTCCCCCTCTCCTCTCTCCCCCCCTCCTCTCCCCCCCTCCTCTCTCCCCTCCTCTCCTCACTCTCCCCCCCTCTCCTCACTCTCCCCCCCTCTCCTCACTCTCCCCCACCCGGCTGTCTCCCCTCCCCCCTCTCTCCCCCCCTCCTCTCCCCCCCCTCCTCTCTCCCCTCCTCTCCTCACTCTCCCCCCCTCTCCTCACTCTCCCCCCCCTCTCCTCACTCTCCCCCCCTCTCCTCACTCTGCCCCCCTCTCCTCACTCTGCCCCCCTCTCCTCACTCTCCCCCACCCGGCTGTCTCCCCTCCCCCCTCTCTCCCCCTCTCCTCTCTCCCCCTCTCCTCTCTCCCCCTCTCCTCTCTCCCCCTCTCCTCTCTCCCCCTCTCCTCTCTCCTCTCTTCCCCTCTCCTCTCTCCCCCTCTCCTCTCTCTCCCCCACCCCTCCCCTCTCTTCATATGCTGAGCGAATGGAGTAGCTGGGCTTGTAAACTCTATGGAGTTTAAAAGGATGAGAAGGGATCTCGTTGAAACATATAACATTATTAAGGGTTTGGACACGCTAGAGGCAGGAAACACGTTCCTGATGTTGGGGGAGTCCAGAACCAGGGGCCACAGTTTAAGAATAAGGGGTAAGCCATTTAGAACGGAGATGAGGAAACACTTTTTCTCACAGAGAGTGGTGAATCTGTGGAATTCTGTGAAGGGCGGTGGAGGCAGGTTCTCTGGATGTTTTCAAGAGCGAGCTAGATGCAGCTCTTGGGGCTAACGGAATCAAGGGATATGGGGAGAAGGCAGGAACGGGGTACTGATTGGGGATGATCAGCCATGATCACATTCAATGGCGGTGCTGGCTCGAAGGGCCAAAAGGCCTACTCCTGCACCTATTTTTCTATGTTTCCCAATATCCCCCTCTCCACTCACCCCTCTCCTCTCCCCCCTTCCACCCCCCTTCCCCCCCTCTCCCCCTCCTCCACTCTCTCCCCCCACTCTCCCCCCTCTCCCTCCTCTACCCTCCTCCCCCCTCTCACCCCCTTTCTCTCTCTCACCCCCCCCCCCCCCCCCTTCATTCCTCCTCTTATTGTCCCTGCCTTAAAACGGTGGCGCAGTGGCAGAGTTACTGCCTGAGATCCGGGTTCGATCCCGACTACGGGTGCTGTCCGTACGAAGTTTGCACGTTCTCCCCGTGACCTGCGTGGGTTTTCTCCGGGTGCTCCGGTTTCCTCCCGCACTCCAAGGTTTGTAGGCTAATTGGCTTGGTGTGAATGTAAAAATTGTCCCTAGTGTGTGTAGGATAGTGTTAGTGTGCGGGGATCGCTGGTCGGCGCGGACCCGGTGGGCCGAAGGGCCTGTTTCCGTGCTGTATCCCTAAACAAAAAAAACTAAACGACCTCCTCCGACAGCCCATTTCACACACCCCACCACCCTTTGTGTAAAAAGTTGCACAAAGCCTGCACGGCCATTCAATATGATCATGGCTGATCATCCAACTCAGTATCCCGTACCTGCCTTCTCTCCATACCCTCTGATCCCCTTAGCCACAAGGGCCACATCTAACTCCCTCTTAAATATAGCCAATGAACTGGCCTCAACTACCCTCTGTGGCAGAGAGTTCCAGAGACCCACCACTCTCTGTGTGAAAAATGTCCTTCTCATCTCGGTCCTAAAGGATTTCCCCCTTATCCTTAAGCTGTGACCCCTTGTCCTGGACCTCCCCAACATCGGGAACAATCTTCCTGCATCTAGCCTGTCCAACCCCTTAAGAATTTTGTAAATTTCTATAAGATCCCCCCTCAATCTGCTAAATTCTAGAGAGTATAAACCGAGTCTATGCAGTCTTTCTTCATAAGACAGTCCTGACATCCCAGGAATCAGTCTGGTGTTGGATGATGTTGGGGGAGTCCATGATCATATTGAATGGCGGTGCTGGCTCGAAGGGCCGAATGGCCTACTCCTGCACCTGATTTGTATGTTTCTAAACAGGCCCTTCGGCCCACGAAGCCCGCGCCGACCCGCGATTACCCGCACACTATCACCGCCTTGCACACACCAGGGACTATTTACACTCACTACAAAAACCTGCACGTGGGAGGAAACCGCAAAAGATCTCGGAGAAAACCCGCGCGGGGTTCACGGGGGGGACGTGCAAACTCCGTGCAGACAGTGGTCGGGATCAGACCAAGAATTGGCGGGGTTGGGCTGGTGACATGATTGTGTTGTGATCAGATTGTCTTCTCTCTCCTTTCCAGTGTGATTGGACCAGCGTTGACCTTTCGACTGAGGCACAATGACCACAACCTGACTGTGGATGATGTGGCCACCAAGGCTGGTGAGTAGATGTCCGCTCATCGCGCCTACAGCATTGTGGGCTGATCTATCTCCCCCTCCTAACCCCATTGCCCTGTCTTCTCCCCGTAACATAGAAACAGAGGAAAGAGGTACAGGAGTAGAGGCCGTTCGGCCCTTCGAGCCAGCACCGCCATCCAATGGGATCATGGCTGATCATCCCCAATCAGTACCCCGTTCCTGCCTTCTCCCCTGACTCCGCTATCTTTAAGGGCCCTATCTAGCTCACTCTTGAAAGCATCTTGAAAGCAAATGGATGAATATGTCAGCACATAGCAAAAGGATTTGAGTATAGGAGCAGGGAGGTTCCACTGCAGTTGTATAGGGTCTTGGTGAGACCACACCTGGAGTATTGCGTACAGTTCTGGTCTCCAAATCTGAGGAAGGACATTATTGCCATAGAGGCAGTGCAGAGAAGGTTCACCAGACTGATTCCTGGGATGGCAGGACTTTCATGTGAATAAAGAGTGGATAGACTCGGCTTGTACTCGCTAGAATTTAGAGGGGATCTTATAGAAACTTACAAAATTCATAAGGGGTTGGACAGGCTAGATGCAGGAAGATTGTTCCCGATGGTGGGGAAGTCCAGAACAAGGGGTCGCAGTTTAAAGATAAGGGGGAAGTATTTTAGGACCGAGATGAGAATTTTTTTTTTCACACAGTGAGTGGTGAATGTGGAATTCTCTGCCACAGAAGGTAGTTGAGGCCAGTTAATTGACTATATTAACCATATAACAATTACAGCACAGAAACAGGCCTTCTCGGCCCTTCCAGTCCGTGCCGACCATTTATTTTCCCCATATTTAAGATATTTCTATGTTTCTATGTTTCTATCCGCAGTGGAGGCCGGTTCTCCGGATAGAAACATAGAAAATAGGTGCAGGAGTAGGCCATTCGGCCCTTCGAGCCTGCACCGCCATTCAATATGATCATGGCTGATCATCCAACTCAGTATCCCGTACCTGCCTTCTCTCCATACCCTCTGATCCCCTTAGCCACAAGGGCCACATCTAACTACCTCTTAAATATAGCATTAAAGGAACGTCCTTTAATTCTGAGGCTGCGCCCTCTAGTCCTAGACTCTCCCACTAGTGGAAACATCCTCTCCACATCCACTCTATCCAGGCCTTTCACTATTTGGTTTGTTTGAATTAGGTCCCCCCCCCCCCCCCCCCCCATCCATTTTACAAATAGGGCGGCACGGTGGCGCAGCAGTAGAGTTGCTGCCTCACAGCGCCCGAGACCCGGGTTCGATCCTGACCACGGGTGCTGCCTATACGGAGTTTGCACGCTCTCCCCGTGACCTGCGTGGGTTTTCCCCGAAAACGTCGGTTTCCTCCCACACTCCAAAGACGTGCGGGTTCGTAGGTTAATTGGCTTGGTGTAAATGTAAATTGTCCCTAGTGTGTGTAGGATAGTGTTAGTGTGCGGGGATCGCTGGTCGGCGCGGACTCGGTGGGCCGAAGAAAGAACGAGGGGGGGAACCCCATTAAAACTTACCGAACAGAGAAAGGCCTGGATAGAGTGGATGTGGGGAGGATGTTTCTCTGGAGAGTCTAGGACTAGAGGGCACACCCTCAGAATTAAAGGACGTTCCTTCAGGAAGGAGATAAGGAGGAATTTATTTAGAGGGTGGTGAATCTGTGGGATTCTTTGCCACAGATGGCTGTGGAGGCCACAAGTCTGGATATTTTTAAGGCAGAGATAGATAGATTTTTGATTAGATCAGGGGTTATGGGGAGGGTAGAAACATAGAAACATAGAAATTAGGTGCAGGAGTAGGCCATTCGGCCCTTCAAGCCTGCACCGCCATTCAATATGATCATGGCTGATCATCCAACTCAGTATCCCGTACCTGCCTTCTCTCCATACCCTCTGATCCCCTTAGCCACAAGGGCCACATCTAACTCCCTCTTAAATATAGCCAATGAACTGGCCTCAACTACCCTCTGTGGCAGAGAGTTCCAGAGACCCACCACTCTCTGTGTGAAAAAAGTCCTTCTCATCTCGGTCCTAAAGGATTTCCCCCTTATCCTTAAGCTGTGACCCCTTGTCCTGGACCTCCCCAACATCGGGAACAATCTTCCTGCATCTAGCCTGTCCAACCCCTTAAGAATTTTGTAAGTTTCTATAAGATCCCCTCTCAATCTCCTAAATTCTAGAGAGTATAAACCGAGTCTATGTAGTCTTTGTTCATAAGACAGTCCTGACATCCCAGGAATCAGTCTGGTGAACCTTCTCTGCTCTCCCTCTATGGCAATAATGTCCTTCCTCAGATTTGGAGACCAGAACTGTACGCAATGCTCCAGGTGTGGTCTCACCAAGACCCTGTACAACTGAAGTAGAACCTCCCTGCTTCTATACTCAAATCCTTTTGCTATGAAAGCTGACATACCATTCGCTTTCTTCACTGCCTGCTGCACCTGCATGGTGGTGGGGTTGGGTCGGTGGGGTCAGAGGTCAGTGGGGTCAGGGTCCGGTACCCCTCTGTGTGTCAGGGAGGGGGGGGGGGGGGGATTGCCGACCAGTCCTACCCACCCATAGAAACCCCCCTCCCCTTTCTCACCAACAGTAACCCCCTCTCCTTTCTCACCCACAGTGTCCGACAAGTCTGGTTTGGAAGCGGAGACTGGTTTGAAGATCGTGCAGGCTGGTGTTGGGGAGGTACGTGGGGGGGATGGGGGTGGGGGGGGGCTAGGTGGGCATGAGGGGGGTGGGGTGATGATGGGGGTAGGTTGTCGCCACTTTAGTTTAGAGATAATCTTAGAATAAAGGGGAGGCCATTTAAGACTGAGGTGAGAAAAAACGTTTTTCACCCAGAGAGTTGCTGACTTGTTTCCTCAATACTGATGAAGGCCAATGTGCCAAAATGGAGGATGGAGTCGGAATAAATGAGTTATTTTGAGGAGAGTGAGTCGAGTTTCTAAACGGGGAAGTATTGTTACGAATGCACAAGGGTTTGGTTGGGTCACAGCTGCCAAACTATGTGTGGTTTAGCTCTCCTTTCTGAGAAAGGATGGCGGGACTGTCGTACGCTGACAGAATGGAGCGGCTGGGCTTGAACACTCTGGAGTTTGGAATACTCTGGAATTTAGGAAAAATGTTCCCAATGTTGGGCGAGTCCAGAACCAGGGGCCACAGTCTTAGAATAAAAGGGATGACATTTAAGACTGAGGTGAGAAAAAAAAAAATTCCACCCAGAGAGTTGTGAATTTGTGGAATTCCCTGCCACAGAGGGCAGTGGATGCCAAATCACTGGATGGATTTAAGAGAGAGTTAGATAGAGCTCTCGGGGCTAGTGGAGTCAAGGGATACGGGGAGAAGGCAGGCGCGGGTTTTTGATTTGGGACGATCAGCCATGGTCAAAATGAATGGCGGTGCTGGCTTGAAGGGCCGAATGTCCTCCTCCTGCACCTATTTTCTATGTTTCTATGAAACAGGCCAAAGGGCCAGTTTCCACGCTGCATCTCAAAAGAGTAAACATAGAAAATCGGTGCAGGAGTAGGCCATTCGGCCCTTCGAGCCAGCACCGCCTTTCAATAGACAATAGGTGCAGGAGTAGGCCATTCGGCCCTTCGAGCCAGCACCGCCTTTCAATAGACAATAGACAATAGGTACAGAAGGCCATTCGGCCCTTCGAGCCAGCACCTCCATTCAATAGACAATAGGTGCAGGAGTAGGCCATTCGGCCCTTCGAGCCAGCACCGCCGTTCAATGTGATCATGGCTGATCATCCCCAATCAGTACCCCGTTCCTGCCTTCTCCCCATATCCCCCTGACTCCGATATCTTTAAGAGCCCTATCTAGCTCTCTCTTGAAAGTATCCACAGAACCGGCCTCCACCAGCCTCTGAGGCAGAGAATTCCACAGACTCACCACTCTCTGTGTGAAGTAGTGTTTCCTCGTATCCGTACTAAATGGCCTACCCCTTATTCTTAAACTGTGGCCCCTGGTTCTGGACTCCCCCAACATCGGGAACATGTTTCCTGCCTCTAGCGTGTCCAAACCCTTAATAATCTTATATGTTTCAATAAGATCTCCCTCTCATCCTTCTGAACTCCAGAGTGCACAAGCCCAGCTGCTGCATTCTCTCAGCATATGACAGTCCCGCCATCCCGGGAATTAACCTGGTGAACCTATGCTGCACTCCCTCAATAGTAAGATTGTCCTCCCTCAAATTAGGGGACCAAAACTGCACACAAACATCCAGGTGTGGTCTCACCAGGGCCCTGTACAACTGCAGAAGGACCTTTTTGCTCCTGTACTCAACTCCTCTAGTTATAAAGGCCAACATGCCATTCGCTTTCTTCACTGCCTGACGTACCTGCATGCTTACTTTCGTTGACTGGTGAACAAGGACCCCCAGATCCCGTTGTACTTCCCCTTTTCCCACCTTGACACCAGTTAGATATTAATCTGCCCTCCTGTTTTTGCTACCAAAGTGGACAACCTCACATTTATCCACATTTTGTTTCCCTTATCATTACCCAGCCTGAAGAAGGGTCTCGACCCGAAACGTCACCCATTCCTTCTCTCCGGAGATGCTGTCTGTCCCGCTGAGTTACTCCAGCATTTTGTGTCTTGTTAGCGTTCATTGCAGAAAACACAGAAGCAGGTGATTTGTGATTGAAACAAACCTGTTCGTCATTCACAGAAATTAACCAGAGGAAGCTTCACTTGGAAAATATCCTTCCTTTGACATGCAAAATGATTCTTTACACCTAAATCCTGCATTTGGATTTTTTTTGCTGTGGTTTGAAGTTATCCTGACGGTATGTCTTCCCTTCCCCCCCCCCCCCACCCGTGGGCTTGTAGTGAGGATGCGGCCTAGCTGTGTGCCGTCGCCATGACGACCAGGCCCGGCCTAGTCTCCGCCCCCCCCCCCCCCTCTGCCGCCCAGCCTTTTGTGTTGGCGGCCTGCTTTGTTCTTCGGCCTGTCTCCCCGGCTGGGCAAGAGATTGCGGGAGACAAAACCGTCAGCACTCTCCCCGCCCCCCCCCCCCCACCGCCATTAATCCAGGCCTTTTGTGCGACAGTCATTAGGAGCAAGGCAACAGGGAAGCGTCAGCACATCCCTCCTTGAATGCATTCCCCATTAATCGCGTCCGCGGTCTCATTAAATAACCAGGACACCTCATCAGCTGGGACTAATTGACCGCAGCCGAACCCATGCCGGGAATGCTGTTCCGAAATGCTGCCCTAATTAGCGACATGATTTCACCGTGTCCGCACACGGTGAGCGGAAACAAAAGACTCAGCGAGATCGAGAGACTGCACGGCAACACCTCGCCAAAAAGTACCAATCATTTTATAGATGTACATAAGGATCTTAGAATTATAATATTAGACTTTCTTTCACACTCAAGGTCCAGACAACATTACATAAAAATACATTGCACGTACAAACATCATAAAATACATATCAAATCTTAGTATATCACATATTATTATCGCACAGCATCATAAATTTTTTATTAAAAAAACACGATACATTAATTAAAATCCAGAATAAAAAAGAATGTCCTACAACAAGACAGTGATACCAGTGTCTCCACGACTGGGATTGGTAGCATATGGTCCTAAACCTAATGTTTGACAAGGCCACAATTATTAAATTTTCAGAGTCATTTATCCTGCAGATGAATTTGTACATACGATTTCTTAGGATGGCTTCTAAATACTGACTCCTGCAGCCACAAACATGTCACTCGCACCACACCATCTAGGTTTCCTTAGCAGTGTTCTCATGGCATCATTATAGAAACATAGAAATTAGGTGCAGGAGTAGGCCATTCGGCCCTTTGAGCCTGCACTGCCATTCATTATGATCGTGGCTGATCATCCAACTCATTATCCCGCACCTGCCTTCTCTCCATACCCTCTGATCCCCTTAGCCACAAGGGCCACATCTAACTCCCTCGTATATAAAGCCAATGAACTGGCCTCAACTACCCTCTGTGGCAGAGAGTTCCAGAGACCCACCACTCTCTGTGTGAAAAAAGTCCTTCTCATCTCGGTCCTAAAGGATTTCCCCCTTATCCTTAAGCTGTGACCCCTTGTCCTGGACCTCCCCAACATCGGGAACAATCTTCCTGCATCTAGCCTGTCCAACCCCTTAAGAATTTTGTAAATCTCTATCAGATCCCCTCTCAATCTCCTAAATTCTCGAGAGTATAAACCGAGTCTATCCAGTCTTTGTTCATAAGACAGTCCTGACATCCCAGGAATCAGTCTGGTGAACCTTCTCTGCACTCCCTCCATGGCAATAATGTCCCTCCTCAGATTTGGAGACCAGATTATAGGCCACCTTTAGTCTCTGCAAACTTGTCTTTCTGTAGTTCGAACCCAGGTACGCAGTAGAGAGCGGTGTGCAATATGCTCTAAACAGCGGCATCTTCACCGCATCTGTACGCGCACCAAACTTACACAAGAGAATATCCGCCTGTACATACAACATGCGTCGTTGCCTTTAGATATCCTCATCATCTGTCATTTGTTCTGTAATAAAATGCCCTAGATATTTTACCTTATTGCAGACACTAAGATTATTGTCAGACAATTTAAAATCAGGATATTTTAGGCTTTTATCCTCTTTGGTTCTACAGATCATAACAGCACTCTTACTAGCATTATATTTAATATCATGTTCCACACCATGCACAGAACGTATAGCAAGGAGCTGCTGGAGACCAGCGCTAGATGGACTAAAGACCACAAGATCATCTGCATACATAATATGGTCACTAAAATATTACCAATCACGCTCCCAGTATTACAGGCTTTCAAATGTTTGGACAGATCATCAATATAAAGATTAAAAAGGACTGTGGGACAAAATTCCCCCTTGCTAACCCAAAATGGGGCTGAGGCCCTATTAACCATATAACCATATAACAATTACAGCACGGAAACAGGCCTTCTCGGGCCTTCCAGTCCATGCCGACCATTTATTTTCCCCTAGTCCCATCTACCTGCACTCAGACCATACCCCTCCATTCCCTTCCCGTCCATATACCTATCCACTTTACTTTTAAATGTTAAAATCGATCCTGCCTCCACCACTTCTGCAGGAAGATCATTCCACACAGCCACCACTCTCCGAGTAAAGAAGTTCCCCCTCATGTTACCCCTAAACTTCTGTCCCTTAATTCTCATGTCATGCCCTCTTGTTTGAATCTTCCCTACCCTCAATGGGAAAAGCTTATCCACGTCAACTCTGTCTATCCCTTTCATCATTTTAAAGACCTCAATTAAGTCCCCCCTTAACCTTCTGCGCTCCAAAGAATAAAGACCTAACTTGTTCAACCTTTCTCTGTAACTTAGTTGCTGGAACCCAGGCAACATTCTAGTAAATCTCCTCTGTACTCTCTCTATTTTGTTGACATCCTTCCTATAATTAGGCGACCAAAATTGTACACCATACTCCAGAATTGGTCTCACCAATGCCTTGTACAATTTTAACATTACTTCCCTACTCCTATATTCAATGCTCTGATTTATAAAGGCCAGCACACCAAAAGCTTTCTTTACCACCCTATCTACATGCGATTCCACCTTCAGGGAACTATGCACAGTTATTCCTAGATCCCTGTGTTCCACAGCATTCCTCAATTCCCTACCATTTACCATGAACGTCCTATTTTGATTTGTCCTGCCAAGATGTAGCACCTCACACTTATGACAATACGCTGGCTGAAGCTATGGGCCTGTAATTATTTAGGCTGCCTACCCTACCAGCTTTGTCCTTAATGACCAGCACTAGCAGAAGTCAGCGGAGGCCGATTCACTGGATGTTTTCAAGAGAGAGTTGGATTTAGCTCTTTGGGCTAACGGAATCAAGGGATATGGGGGAAAAAGCAGGAACGGGGTACTGATTTTGGATGATCATATTGAGTGGCGGTGCTGGCTCGAAGGGCCGAATGGCCTTCTCCTGCACCTGTCTTCTATGTTTCTAAATGTCCCATGTAAAATCCTCGCTGGAAACCCATCCTTTCCTCGAAATGAAACTACAAAGTGCTGGAGTGGAAACAGGCCCTTCAGCCCATCCAATCCGCGCCGACCATCGATCTCTGTACACTAGTTCTATCCTGCACACTGGGAACAACTTACAGAGACCAAGTAATCTGCACGCCTTTGGAGCGTGGGAGGAAAACGGAGCATCCGGAGAAAACCCACGCAGGCCACGGGGTGAACGCACAAACTCTGTACAGACAGCACCCCCATAGTCAGGATCGAACCCACGACTCTGGCAAAGGGTGGTGGGTGTATGGAACGAGTGGCAGGAGGAGGTAGTTGAGGTAGTATTGAAATGCCTTATAAACATTTTGATAGGTACAGGGAATGGACAGGTTTAGAGGGATATGGGCCAAACACAGGCAGGTGGGACTAGTGCAGATGGGACACGTTAGCCGGTGTGGGCAAGTTGGGCCGAAGGGCCTGTTTCCACACATTATGACTCTATGGTGACTCCAAATATCGCCATTGCAAATCCTCCACTGATGCTGCCTGACCCGCTGAGTTACCCCAGCACTTTGTGTCTTAGGTCCTTGTCTCATAGAAACTTTAAAAATATAGGTGCAGAAGTAGGCCATTCGGCCCTACGAGCTACCACCGCCATTCAATATGATCATGGTTGATCAGACAAAATCAGTGCCCCGTCCCGGCTTTCTCCCCATATCCCTTGATATCATTAGCCCTAAGAGCTACATCTAACTCCCTCTTGAAAACATCCAGTGAATTGGCCTCCATTGCCTTCTGTGGCAGAGAATTCCACAGATTCACAGCTCTCAGGGTGTAGACGTTTCTGCTCATCCCAATCCTAAACGGCCGACCCCCCTTATTCTTAAACTGTGACCCCTGGTTCTGGACTCCCCCAACATGGGGAACATTTTTTCCTGCATCCAGCCTGTTCAATCGCGTAAGAATTTGATATGTTTCTATTAGATCCCCTCTCATCCTTCTAGTCCTCATAGAAACATACAAAATTTGATTTTGATTTGATTGGATTTTATTACTTGTCAATCGAACCTCAGAGAGCCACCACCGCTCCCCACGCTCCGAGGCCGGCCAGCCCCACGACGGTGAGCCCGCAGCTCCGCAGGCTCCGTGACTGGAGCCCCCAGGTCGTCCCGGTCGGAGCCCGCTCCACGGTGCTAGGCCCCAACGACAACAGAGACTCGACAGGGAAAAAGTTTGGGTCTCCCATGCAGGGAAGAGATTTTAAAAGTTTCCCCCTCCCCACATCCCACATCCCACACAATTACAAATAATACAAAAAAAACCACACGAACAACAACATTTAACTAGACAAAAAATTTAAAAAAAGACAGACAGGCTGTAGGGGCCGCTGAAACGCGAGTCGCGCCCGCCCACAAAATAGATGCAGGAGGAGGCCATTCAGCCCCTTCGAGCCAGCACCGCCATTCATTGCGATCATGGCTGATCGTCCCCAATCAATAACCCGTGCCTGCCTTCTCCCCATATCCCTTGACTCCACTAGCCCCTAGAGCTCTATCTAACTCTCTCTTAAATCCATCCAGTGATTTGGCCTCCACTGCCATCTAATGGTAGAGGCAGCACAGCTTCAGGAATAGCAAGATGGATTCAACAGTGGCTGAATGGGAGAAGCCAGAGGGTAATGGTGGATGGCTGTTTGTCGGGTTGGAGGCAGGTGACTAGTGGGGTGCCTCAGGGATCTGCGTTGGGTCATTTGTTGTTTGTCATGTACATCAATGATCTGGATGAAGGGGTGGTAAATTGGATTAGTAAGTATGCAGATGATACCAAGATAGGGGGTGTTGTGGATAATGAAGAGGATTTCCAAAGTCTACAGAGTGATTTAGGCCAGTTGGAAAAATGGGCTGAAAGATGGCAGATGGAGTTTAATGCTGATAAATGTGAGGTGCTACACCTTGGCAGGACAAATCAAAATAGGACGTACATGGTAAATGGTAGGGAATTGAAGAATACAGTTGAACAGAGGGATCTGGGAATAACCGTGCATAGTTCCTTGAAGGTGGAATCTCATATAGATAGGGTGGTAAAGAAAGATTTTGGTATGCTAGCCTTTATAAATCAGAGCATTGAGTATAGAAGCTGGGATGTAATGTTAAAATTGTACAAGGCATTGGTGAGACCAAATCTGGAGTTTGGTGTACAATTTTGGTCGCCCAATTATAGGAATGATGTCAACAAAATAGAGAGGGTACAGAGGAGATTTACTAGAATGTTGCCTGGGTTTCAACAGCTAAGTTACAGAGATAGGTTGAATAAGTTAGGTCTTTATTCTCTGGAGCGCAGAAGGTTAAGGGGGGACTTGATAGAGGTCTTTAACATGATGAGAGGGATAGACAGAGTTGATGTGGACAAGCTTTTCCCTTTGAGAATAGGGAAGATTCAAACAAGAGGACATGACTTTAGAATTAAGGGACAGAGGTTTAGGGGTAACATGAGGGGGAACTTCTTTACTCAGAGAGTGGTAGCAGTGTGGAATGAGCTTCCAGTGGAAGTGGTGGCGGCAGGTTCGTTGGTATCATTTAAAAATAAATTGGATAGGCATATGGATGAGAAGGGTATGGAGGGTTATGGTATGAGTGCAGGCAGGTGGGACTAAGGGAAAAAAGTTGTTCGGCACGGACTTGAAGGGCCGAGATGGCCTGTTTCCGTGCTGTTATGGTTATATGGTTATTCAGCACCATTGCTGCTGGACAGCTCCCTTGGCTGTGAGCCATTGCTTCAACACTGCTCTGGATCGAATTGTGTTATCATGCCCCTGTCCCACTTAGGAAACCTGAACGGAAACCTCCGGAGACTTTGCGCCCCACCCAAGGTTTCCGTGTGGTCCCCGGAGGTTTTCGTCAGTCTCCCTCATGGTCGAAAGTGGTTTCCGCTTCTTCTATGTTCAGGGAGACTGACGAAAACCTCCGGGAACCACACGGAAACTGCACGGAAACCTTGGGCGGGGCGCAAAGTCTCCAGAGTTTTCCGTTCAGGTTTCCTAAGTGGGACAGGGGCATTATGCTCCTGTCTCAGGGGTTCACATGTTATTGGAGTAGAATTAGGCCATTCGGCCCATCGAGACTACCCCGCCATTCAATCGTGGCTGATCTCTGCCTTCTAATCCCATTTTCCTCTCCTCCCCATAACCCTTGACACCCGTTCTAATCAAGAACTTGTCTATCTCTGCCCTAAAAATTTCCACTGACTTGGCCTCCACAGCCCTCCTGGGCAATGAGTTCCACAGATTAACTACCCTCTGACTAAAGAAGTTCCTCCTCACCTCCGTTCTAAAAGAGCGCCCTTTAATTCTCAGGCTGTGCCCTCTGGTCCTAGTCTCTCCCACCAGTGGAAACATCCTCTCCACATCCACTCTATCCGGGCCTTTCATTATTCTGTAAGTTTCAATGAGGTCCCCCCTCAACCTTCTAAACTCCAGCGAGTACAGGCCCAGTGCCGTCGAACGCTCATCATATGTTAACCCACTCGTTCCTGGGATCATTCTTGTAAACCTCCTCTGGACCCTCTCCAGAGCCGGCACATCCTTCCTCAGATACGGGGCCCAGATTTGCTCACAGTCATCCAAATGAGGCCTTATAGATCCTCAGCGCTACATCCCTGTTGGGATTTGAACTCGAAGTGTTCTGCCTTTGGCAGTCAATAGACAATAAGTGTAGGATTAGGCCATTTGGCCCTTAGAGCCAGCAACCCCATTCAATGTGATCATGGCTGATCATCCCCAATCAGTACCCCGTTCCTGCCTTCTCCCCATATCCCCCTGACTCCGCTATCTTTAAGAGCCCTATCTAGCTCTCTCTTGAAAGTATCCAGAGAACCGGCCTCCACCGCCCACTGAGGTAGAGAATTCCACAGACTCACAACTCTCTGTGTGAAAAAGTGTTTCCTCGTCTCTGTTCTGAATGGATTACTCCTTATTCTTAAACTGTGGCCCCCTGGTTCTGGACTCCCCCAACATCGGGAACATGTTTCCTGCCTCTAGCGTGTCCAAACCCTTAATATGTTTCAATAAGATTCCCTCTCATCCTTCTAAACTCCAGAGTGTACAAGCCCAGCCGCTCCATTCTCTCAGCATATGACAGTCCCGCCATCCTGGGAATTAACCTGGTGAACCTACGCTGCACTCCCTCAATAGCAAGAATGTCCTTCCTCAAATTAGGAGACCAAAACTGCACACAATACTCCAGGTGTGGTCTCACTAGGGCTCTGTACAACTGCAGAAGGACCTCTTTGCTCCTATATTCGATTCCTCTTGTTATTAAGGCCAACATGCCATTCGCTTTCTTCACTGCCTGCTGTACCTGCATGCTTACTTGCATAGACTGATGAACAAGGACCCCCAGATCCCGTTGTACTTCCCCTTTTCCCAACTTGACGCCATTTAGATAATAATCTGCCTTCCTGTTGGGTTACCGCTGAGGGTTGATGCAGAGAGTTGTGAATCTGTGGAAGGCAGTGGAGGCCAATTCTCTGGATGTTTTCAAGAGAGAGTTAGATTTAGCTCTTCGGGCTAAAGGAATCAAGGGATGTGGGGAGAAGGCAGGAACGGGGTACTGATTTGGGATGATCAGCCATGATC